>JAQGAK010000817.1:0-51556 GCA_034696945.1 Lipothrix lubbocki | reverse complement strand
ACTTTCTAATGCCAGTTTGGGCACAGAAAAAAGGTACTCGAATCTTTCGTTCCCTCTATCAAATACTATAACATATGTATACAGTATATAGCTTTGTTTATATACGAAACGCTATAGCAAAAGCCACTAAGGCAATCAGTACTTTCCAGTAAGGGAGTGTAATATGAAGTATGCTGTGCAATCTAGTTATGCCTCTTGCAGCAGACATAATTATTACTATGTGAGTATTAAATTATAAAAGTGTAATATACTCGGAAGGTATAGTAACAACGGAAATATAACAATGAGAGTAACTAGGATATACAAAATAATGTGGAGTGTGAAGAAGGATGGGACTTGTAAAGAGTGAAGCGATACAGATTTCTCAGCCTCCCGCTTAATTAAAGGTGTCATTATAATTTTTTCCTCTTCACTCACCCCGACGTATTAATTACAGTAAAGAAGATGACTAGCACGTGTCAGAATTGAGTAAGATCCATTTCAACTGGGTTTTACTCCTTGTCTGGTGTTATTATACATGCAAGCGGGCTGATATGTATACACGCCAACTACACAATAAATATGATTTACAAAGGACATTGTGCGAAAAAACAGTCAAGTCGAAACAGAGTGGATCGTCTCGCCTAATTCTCATCATCATCATCAAGATGATTGTTATATTTCTCAACCGGCCACAATTCCACTAAGCTCTGCTTGTTATTCAGCTTAAAGTAGTACAGAATATTACTACACCTGCATTAAGCATACTTTTACTACTAGCAACTATAGTACACTAACGCTGTACCCAACGTATTTTCTCGCTTTCCTTTCAAGCTTTCTGAGCACATATATGTATCATATTTGTTAAAGCATTTATACACACTGAAACCTTCCATTTAGCCAAAAAGGCTTAAGTTCCAAGAGGCTACGCACCTGTGTAATGTGATCTGACTATAAGGACAACGTCGACGGTAAGCATGCACACGTGGGCTTAACGATAACGACTACCTCTTCAGATTCTAACTACTTGACCACAAATGAAAATTACATGGTCAGGTAGCTGAGCATTTCAGTTAGGATAAGTATCCCTCATGCCCATAGACACGAGATTTTACACTATGCTTCCCAATAAAGTTGCTCTTATTTACATGAGCTCTTCGTATTTTCTAAATATTACCATTTTTCTTCAAAACCCTACTCAATTGTGAAAAAGAGACTTGAAAAATGAGGTTGCTTTTGTCTTCCAACGTCTTTACATGTCCTATATGGCTTCAAAACATTGAACATGTACACATTTATACCTTAAACTAAACAAGTACATACACAACTTCAGATATATCATTTAGTATACATCACATCGCTTTTCTACAAATATATCTGTAATGCAGGATTTGGTGAATTGTATACATAGATATTTACATTCTGTCTATGTTTACATTCAAAAAATACAGATTGTGTGAACGACAAGCAAGGACGACACTTGTATATTCATACAGGTGGAGGGGAAAGGGGAAAATTCAACGAGCGATAATTGTTTTGGGTAATATGCACACTTCATGTACAGGACATGTGCCTAGGTGTAGTCCTCCTGAAGATACACAAGAAACAAGTATAAATGGTGTAAGATTCGTAATTGAGATGAGAATGCTTGGTTATGAGTATATGCATTATTAGTTTGAGCACAGGGATAGACATGTATAATAAATGTATATGTGAGGCTCTACATATCCATAATAACAAGACTCTCTCTAGCTGACTCTCTTCCCCCTTCATAGCAACAAATAACTGTAATTTTCAACATGCCTACTAATTCTTTAATGATACTCCATAAGTCAAGGAATACAAAGGGAAGAATTGAGGAATACTCGACAGTCGTCGGCACTATATATGCAGTATAAATGCTGTTAATTGCCACGTGCCACGTATAGTGTTCCGAGTAACTGAGGATAAAGGTAACTTCACCGACCTATCCTCTCCTATAGTAATTATCTCCTTGAAATACCATTCGTCAACACTAAATTCCAATTAACTTTTATCATTTCGCTTCATTTCTTTGATTCCCGACTTTGATATCAAATCTTGTTCTTTCAATTTCACTCAATTCCTTTCCTTTAGGTTGTTAGCAAAATCTCATTTAATTTTAAATTAGGTAATCTTATTCTTGACATAGAATGAATCTTAATATCATTCTTGAAACTAATAAAGCGAAACTAATTCTTGGAGCAAAACAAATCTCCTTAAAACGAAATGAGCATCGTTCTTGAAACTTTAAGTGAATCTCCATCTTTAGAATCATGGTTTTATTCTTGAAACTATACATATTGAATTTTGGAGCCAAGCAAACCTCTTTAATAACCTCTGTAGGTAGTAAGTATATATGGCTCAATCAAGCTAACCTAGCTAAAAACACTCTTTGACAACTGCCTCTACTTTTAGCGAATCTATTTTGTTCTTGTACAGCAAACGTAAACATAATTTGATCATCACCTTATAAAATAATAGGAGATCCTGTGGTTCCTGCAGCTTAATTTCTGCAAAGTACGTATGTCCTTGATAGATTTTTCAATTCTTCGACATCAGAATGTAATTCTTGGATCTTTTTTGTCACAAATTATTCTTAATTATAATCCTGTTTACATCCGTGTCATCCCAATAATCAGCGTAAATCCTCAAATTAATAGCAGCAATGCATGCGATCACTGCAGGACTGTCTGCAAGTGCATAAAAGTGACGCAGAAAATGAAAAAATCAACACCATTAGGAACTCACTTGCCTTGTCTCCCGCAAATTGTAGAGTACACTTCCCTGGAGCCTAACGAATATAGGCGGAATGGAAGGATACATACAACAATGGAAAAGGCATAAATTGTATACACGTTAATCATTCTGAAATGAGCATGCAAAACAATCAAAATTCATGAAGACTGCAGTGATGAGAAATGAGAATTGGAGCATTGAAAAGCCATTTATCTTTTGTCGTCATTCGATATGCTAACTAATAAGTATGCACTGTAATCCTATACGCCAATAAATAATTAATACTGGAATAGTAGCTCCAACATGGCTACATACCGTAAAGATCATGCACATCAATTTTCCTTGAATTGAATTTAAATAAGGATAAGTGTATAATGAGAAGACGACTGATTCAGTATCCTCCTTTCATCGATGATATATTATAGGAATATGCAAAGTACCGGAGTTGGGAGTAATTTGCATGGACTAACGCAGTAGAGCACAAGATATCGAGAATACCAGCGTATGCTAGTAAAGCATGTATGTACTATATAGACTCAAGAATACAAGGAACGCAGTTTAATGTGCTTTAACAGCAGCAGAGTGAGAGATGAGGATGGATGAAAAGTAGGAGTGGGCAATAAAGGAGATTCGTATGAAAAATGAAGAATCATTTCTGAACCGAGGACAGGAACAAAGTTTAAATCGAAATTAAGATGAATATTCCATCGGCATACAAATCAGGCGAGGATACAAAGGATGAGAGGAAAATATATTTAAAAGTGTGTGCAATATTGAGCATCAATATTTCTACAGCAGTGGACTATTAACCATTGCTATTTATTACTTTTCCCATGAGATACTTATACTCAGTACATGTACATTATTATCATACGCCGACGAAAGTGTTGTCATGTGTGGATATTATTATAAATAAACAATAGAGGGAAAAAATATAACTTTTACTATTCCAAGGTTGTCTGAACATACCGACGATAATGAAGAAACGTCCTATTTGTTATACATATCTACACGTACATATATGCACGTATAGGGCCATATTTATACATCTGACGCATAAAAAAGAAGATTGGTGAAATGACATTGCTACAAAATCCACTATCCCACATATATCTGTATTTAAGCACTTCTTTACTTACAGGAATAGCTACATCAGAGATAGAATTACTTTTATATACACCTTACTAATACAAATTAGGTACTCTAATACATTAAACTAAATAGGAGGCACCATCGGTATTATTCTTGTCAGGTGACTGTGAGATGGAGGATTATAGTATATAATACTAAAAAGAATAAGGTAAGAGAGATAGCCTTTTGGAAACAATTTTATTTTTGCCATATGAAGAAGGGACAACAACAAGACGGATGTCTAGTTGTCCGCTGAAATGGATTTCATCTCTTATTTTTCCTTGAGGATAGACAAGTGATATTATAACAATTTCAAAAGTAACGATGCCATACGAGTGTGGAGGGGATATGGAAAAGATGACACGAGAGATGGATAGGTACACTTTGAAGTAAGTGATCAGAATTTTTAATGTTGCAGAAGCTTGAACAAGAATAAGATTTGGTGCTACTCTCATCATCATAAGCTCATAAATCCCCTGCAGACTCTTCGTAAGTACTCCAAAACAAACTTGAGAGCATAAATAACTTTCTAATTTTCAAATCTGTCTCTGCCCGTCCATCTCTTCATTGAATCAAAAATCAACTGTCAATGAATTCCCTATCTCCCTTTAACTCCGAATATGTTATCTTACATTACATTATACTTTTGAATCCAATACCAACACGTTTCAGGACTACTAAATCTACTACCAACACGTTTCTATATTATTAAATCCAATACAACACATTATTCTAATACTACTAAATCCAATACAGTACTGAATGTTCGTGTACCAAGTTCACCACTATGCTTTCTACATACATACATAAGCAATGAATATAATAAAGTTTTGATGATCTCGTAGAGTGATATGGCTCATGTACTACATTTTACATCATACATTTCTCTACACTGCATTACATTATTATTAGGACATGCCCATATGACGCTATACGGATGGATTCATATTTTCATATCAAGTACGGAACGTGGTTAGTAAAGTAAGCAGCTTTCCTTCTCTCCCAAAGTCTATCCTATCCTAGGTACTGGATTCAATCTTGTCCAAATTATTTATTCCAAGCATTTCCACCATGATCGCATTTCAGTCATTCATTATATTTATGTCTGGCACATCCTTTCTTGTCTTTCAAAAGATTATCAAGCCAATCACCATTTTTATTGCGTCCTATCGCTCCTATTCACCTACACTTGTCTTTCGTTATCCCGTATTATTACGATATTCAGCTACTCCTGTCTTCCTTTATGTCAACTATATCTTTTAGGCTTTTACATGTCTGCAATCTACATAGTCTTAACTTACTCCTTACCCTTACACAATCCATCTACTATCCAAACTTACGATAATCTTTATCCAATGCTAGCTTGATGGTATTCACAAACAGTATCCACATATATGGATCTGCTGCCTGTTCATCAAAACTCCCAGAAAAAGTCATTAGGTTCACTACATCATCCCCGGTCCAATGTAAACGTGACCGCGTCGGATCTTCGATGATGGAAGGGAAGCTGCCTATAATTGTAGCTGCAGGAGTCGGGAAAGAGAACGAGTGGGAGAAAAGAAGATAATAAGAAGCGACAGTGGTTTTGAATATTTCAAGCCAACATTTGTACAATTGGTAGTTACATATGTATACTAAGATGCAAAGTTAGCAAGCACTATGGGGAATAAAATGCTACATGCACAGGTATAACAGTTACAAGTACCCCCTGGCAACCAGTATGAACGACGGTTCTCTTCTGGAACACTACTGAAACTGACACTTGACAGGAAATGAGGGATGATGTAAGGGTAAAGAGTACGGCACAAAACAAGTTGTTCCATTTCAGTTAGAAAAAAGATCAAAAACTGTGGAAAATCTTTTGGAGGAATGTCGGGAGATCATCACACACACGAGTAAATAAACCGTGTCGACCAAACTATTTCTTTCGCATGTATTCTTATGTGAGCTTGAGCTCAAAACTTCAAGAATTAAGAGAAGACATCTACAGAAAATATGAAAATACATCCAATCCAGAATATACTAGTCCAGAATATATGCTTGGACTTGGAAATATAAATAAGCCCTTCACCGTTTCTGCCTACAAACAGTGCAAACGTTATTAGAAATGAAGAATATCAAAGGAAGTTCAGGTAAGAAAAGCATGATTATGGCGCCATCTTTTACGCTGACTTCGCACTAAAAGTTGTTTTAGCTGGATAATTCGAGGATTCCCAAAAATTGTTAAAAAATCACGAGATTTTCCAAATTTTGGGTGAATTAATTAAGCCATAAATTCGGATGTATCAGCTGTTGTAATAAATTACCAAATTTCCGTAATACTTGACCTTCCAAGTCATTTCTTTGGGTGGCTAGTTAAAATGTAAAGATGTTTCTTATGCCACCAGAATCATTTGTAGAGTCTACTAACCTTAAAGAAAGTACGAATGGTTTCCTCATCCCCATTCTGAAGAACAGCTTGGTAAACTGGGACACGGACGTCTGGATGAATAGTAGTCTTGGAATCATTTTTTTGGAACATATCGAAAAGACGTTGAGCTTCTGACACTACACTTGCTTTTCCTAATCGGACTAGGATGGATAGAATGAGCCTATGCCTCAGGATGATCGTATGCTCTTCGGTTTCTTTAATGTCGAATTTAGTTTTTTCGGCAATGTTCGAGAATATAAACAGTCCGAAAGCCTGGAATTTTTTGTAGAAATCCGTCGAATCTATCAGTAAGTCCAGTCGGCTTATTATCGAAGAAATCACATTCCATACCGAGTAAGTTTGCTCGTCCACGTAAGCTTCGAGGACGCTGAGGAGCTGCGGGAAATAAATTTTTAGTTATTACATTAATTTTTTTTACAAGCATTAATTTGAAGTTGTTAGTTGACTTTTAACTAGCAATGGTTTATTCAATATTATAAATTATCTAGCTCAAACCTCAACTGTAGCGCTCAATCCATTCTGAGTCATGGCGTCCAGGTCACTTAAAATACTGATGCGGTCAAACACCGGTAGCGTTTTCTGACGCACCGCGGACAATAATTGTGTGAAGCAATCAGCACTGTAGCGTACTCTGAAAAATCCACATTGACGCGGATTGATCTGAAGTGATTATCGATTATTCCACGTTTAATGTGACCAAAGGCATTGCAATAATTTATGACTTAGTTTTATAATAAATTTTCCGTTAAAAAATTTGTGCTTACAGAAATCCATTGACCTTTGCCCATGAGTAAACTCACATTCGTAGACCTCTTATCCAGTGTTAATTTGTACAAGTCATCCTTACTGGCTGATGATATCGTGATAGGAATCATCCATAAAGGTTCTTTAGAGTCTTTGCTAGTTGAAGAAGATCTACTTTCCTTGTTCGCAATATCATCGGTGAACCTTTCTTGTGTTAATGTAAATACTCGGTAATTTCCCTCTTGTCTGGAACTTACTACAAATTGTGTATATTATTAAATATGAGTATTAAATAAAATGTGTCGTCCAATGTCGTGTTATAGGTCACATAATGTGGTACTGTGATATGAGCCAACCTCTTATGAGCGGATAGCCAGGGTTCTTGATCCATGTGCTGAACATTGCTAAGATAGGCTTCCCTGAAACTTCTTCCATGACCCGAAAGAAATCTAAACTGGTTACACTTTGGAGCTTTAACTTTTTCAAATATGAAGAAATCCCTTTTTGAAAATCTTTTTCCCCAACGTAATTGTGCATCATTCGGATAAGGCATGCTCCTTTTTTGCCCGATATGAAGTAATACAAGTCACAGAATTCCCCAAGGTTATTTACAGGCATCTCTATAGTTGGGGAGTAGCGATTGCAGTCCGCTTTCAGAGCTTCAATGCTGACATCGCATAAATACTGCCTCCAGATATTGAAGTGCGGGTAGAATTTGTCCACAGCACAGTGTGACATGAAACTTGCCAACCCTTGGTGGAGCCAGAGATAGTTGAACCAGTCTGCTGTGACAACGTTTCCCAACCTGCAATTGTCCATTTTTAACAGCCTTCTTAGTACCGTTTAAACGTATTGGCCTTAGTGATAGCAATAATATTTTCTTGAGCTTCCTTTTCTAAAATCTTATCTTACCATTGATGAGCAACTTTATCCGCCACATAACAGGTGAGTTGTTGCTTGAACAGACACGAAGTGAGACTATCGACAAATATGTTCGTGTCCCGACCGATGATCAGACCCCAATTCTTCTCCGACTCTGTACATGTATGTAAGGTATAATATTTAGCCAGATCGTTCAATTTTTGTTGGAAAAATATGTAACTGACTATGAATACACACTTTTCCCACATAAGAGAATCGGTTCATATTGTGTCTTATAAAAGTCAAATTTTGTGTCTTATAAAATTCATATTTTGTATTTTGACGAAGTAAATTACCACTGCCCGTTTCAGGTAGGGCAATCAAAACCAGATGGGACAACGGAAGATTCATATTGAAGTAATCGCGGTAGAATGGGATAAATTGAACCATTAGGTCAGCAGCAGGTGATACATATTTCTTGTTGTTGAGCTCAGTAAAAGCCTTACAAGTAAATTTGTCCTTGGTCTTTCCCCAAACGAACTCGAACTTCCCAATGCAAAAACTTAGGGAATGAGTTGCCATCACTGGGGTTCTAATGAACTCAATAGTGTGTAAATCTTTGTTTGATCGGTGAGCGTAGGTAGCCTTCACGGCCTATAAGAGTTGCATTTCAAAAAATCAAAGATAATTTGGGTATTGGGATATATGGTTCTAAAAATAAAGACTACTTTATTATTATTGTTTTTATTGCAGAAAATATCCCATACCGTAGTAGATAAACACTCAGTCAGCTTAGGAGCGATAATACATAGCTCAAAGGTTGCTTTGAAAGATGGTTCATCCCAGCAGGGGAAGCAGCGTCGAGCATAGGAAGGATGGAAGTTTGTAAGAATAGTATAGATTTGTTCTTGGGTGTTAAAATAATTTGATCTGTAAAGTCCTTTGCTACCCGTGGAATAGATGGTTCCACTGAAGTTTATTCGAAGATATCCTTCGCTGGGGTTCAGCGGCGGGTCAAAGGTTATTTTGAGGATTTCATTTTCTCCATCTATTGCGAATTTTAAAGGCTCTTGACTATTCTCCGTCACATCTTCCTCCCACATTATTTTACTAACTTTCAGGTCCACTGCATTTAGAATTACCTCGCTGGTCTCCTGGGAAATCTGTATTGATCGGTTATTTCGTTTTTACAGACATGTATCATGTAGGCTCAAGTTGCCCCTGTCCTTTCATAAATCAAGGTGCTACTAATTGTAAGACAATCAGTACATATGTAACTATACCGCGACGTGAATGATGTTGGATCCTTCAAAAGACGCATCTGGCCAATTTGGTTTTAAACAGATAAGGTAACTGTCCGGTATGACGTGCTTCGGCAATCGTTGATAAACGGTGAAACCCCGGTGATGGACAACGGGTGCTGGTTCCGATGAGCGCTTCTCACTCTGGCGTCCCTGGACTATAGACATTGTGTTGATTGAATATTTTCTTCAAGTTTTACGGTAGCCAAACTAAATTGATTAATAATTAGTTAATTCATTGTAGCCACACAAATACACTATCAATGCATTATTCTGGGCCAACTATCCGCAAGATTATCTTGTTTGTAGATTCTTATTTTAAAACTATGCTTGAAAAAATAATACAGTATCAACATCGGTATTCTACCGAAAGATGTATTTTGAAATCTTATATATAATAATATTATTATTGTAATCTGTAATCTGTACTACCAAAATACCCAATAATAATAAAAACAAGATACAATATTATATTATAGATAGATTATAATTTTAGTAGTTAATTTGACATTCTCCACAAAAATTGAATAAAAATGAAAAAAATAATTTTACAATTTAATAGGATTATTTTTACACTTCAGGGTCGAAAGGCAATTTAGCAACTTCAGGAAAATTATCTTTTTGTGAAGATGCTCAGCAAAGTGACACGCATAGGTATTTAAAATTCGCCAGTATAAGTAGTGTGCACTACTATACTTTTTTAGCTTTCTACAGGAAATCAACGCATTCTAATCCCTCCAGCTTGAGTTTGAAAAAACATTGTTACTCGCACTCGTATAAAAGAGAGGTGGATTGCGAAATGACAAACAGCAGTTAAAACATTGTTTTTATTGGAGTTAAAAATTCGTCAAATAAAAACTTGACCTGGACATGTAGTTATTAATCACACGAGGAGGATGTGTATGTGGTGAAAATATAATTTTACTAAACTACCACAACGGTTACAATAATGCAAATGTAGGGTTTGTAGTGAAAGCGATGTATTAATAAAAGAAAGTTGGTGCTGGCGCTGACAGGAAACTTTTCAAAGATGAAAACAATAGACCACAAATGATTGTAATAGATAATGAAGCATTTTATTGAAATGCATGTACTTGTACAATTCCTAGGACCATGTAACGTGTAGTAAATACAACGTGCTGTTACGTATGGACATTGTTTACCGATAAACGTAATTTGAAATAACTTCACTTTGTAATAAGCCTGCACTGATTTTATATTCCGTAGGAAAAACATGATTACAAATTTTGGGCTGATATAAATCACAATTTCACAATGTATAACAAATAGCTTCATTAGTAAAAATCAAGTCTACGAAACTAAGAAATTTGAACATTATTTAGTTTAGCAAACTTGAAAGCCAACCGATGGAATTTTAGTTTTTAGAGGCACAAGTAAGAAATGATTTGGTTTGTTGATAATCCCGCTTGAGCCAAGCATCATTCAACCTAATGCTTTCGCAGGACTGCTGGACAGTTCTCTCCGTACCAGGGTAGGGATTGTCTTGGAAGAATTTTTCAACTTCTACGGCCTTCTCTTCGTGGGCGAAATTTTCAGTTACATATTTCACCATACGTGACACCATTTGTCCACCCTGTTAGATACAATAAATGGTTTAAAATACAATTTTTGCGCCATAAAATTTTACCATGACTACAATATATCTTACAATGTAGCGCTCCTTGAAAAAATCGAGCTTATTCTTGAAGAAATCCCACGCCAGTTGACGACCGTTCTTTGACATTCCAACAGATATGATAACGAAAATCGTATCCTGACTTCTCACATCATCCGAGACAGCAAAATTCAGTACTTTCTTAAGTAGTTCCACATCCTTAATCGCTCCCAGCGCCCGAGCTATCCTGTCCTTTTCTTCCATGATATCCGAGTCCCGGTAAAGCTGAAACACAATCACAATAAGTAAAGTTAATAATATATTGTAATAAAGTTATCATTAACTGGCAGTATGTATATACCTAGGTACACAATTAGTAAACGCAAATTTTATACTCGTCATCATACCTTGAGCATGGACTCATACACATTTTCGTCACCGGCAGAGAGTACAGCTCTATAAACGGCACTTCGCAAATCAGCATGAATGGCCTTTTTGCCAGACGTGTGTAGCACAAATCGGGACTGGGCGTCTTCTATAGTTTTCTGGTTGTCGAATGAAATCATTCGATTCAGCACCAACGATCTCAAGAGAGCATCCAAGTGGGCTAAAATAATTAAGTGTAGACATTAAAAATCGAAAAATATCCAAACATTTATATTTTAACGCCTTTATACTTATGTATCTTATTACTTTCATTTTCCTTGGCATCCCACCCAATAGTTTCTTCTATTCTAGAAAAGAGTTTTCTACCGAAAGCTTTGAATGCATCATGACTATCCGTGTTTCCAAATAGCACGCTAAGTTTACCCATGATATTGTTCACACTCTGCCAAACAGAATAGTTATCTTCGTCTACGTAAGCTTCAAGAAGGCGTAGCACCTGCAAAAATAAAGAAACTGTGTTAGAATTAAGAACTTGATTGGCAAAAGTACACGAAGTTTCAGATTTCCTCCCCTACTTCAACAGTAGAAGCTTGTCCAGACTGAACTAGAGCGAACATGTCGTCTAAAATTCCAAGGCGGTCCAAGGGGGGTAATGTTTTAGTTTGAATTGCAGGCAGCAACTGTGCCAACGTTTCCGGTGTGTAACGAACTCGGTAGTAACCAACAGTTCCAGGGTTCAACTAAAGCGAGTAAAATTCCATTTCAAGACAACTGACATTTTCATTTGAAAATTATTTGGTTTTGAATAAACTCCATTTAATTACCTTGACCCACTCATTTTCAGCCACATCTGGGATCGTAACTTGCATAGTCCTCTGATCCATGATTGTTTTATGAACAATTGCATCAGGATTTTTGGCCGACGAGAAAGTAAGTGGAATGAGCCACAAGCTTTCACTCGTGTTACTGTTTCTTGAAGCCGGATTAGCGTAAAACTTTTCCTGTGAGAGGGTTAGAACGCGATTGCTTCCTTGTTGTTCAGATTTAACAGTTATTAGAGGGAATCCCATTTGTTTTGTCCAAGTAGACATAACATCTCCAACGGGCTTCTTGCTCGCATCCTCCAATGCTTTCCACAAGTCCTCCGTGAAGGCATTGGCATATTGATGTCTATTCAAGTACAAGTTCATTCCTCTCTTGAAATCTTCGATACCAATGAAGTCGTGAAGCATTCTAATAATTGCTGCTCCTTTGCTGTAGGAAATGTCATCAAAAATCTCTTCAATTTCATTTGGATGTCCGACAGGGACTTCGATTGGGTGGCTGCTTTCCAGGGCATCTAGTTCTAACGCATTGATAAGCGTGGCGTTTACAAATTGAGTCCAGATGTCATATTCTGGAAACAAATGGTCGACACAGAGGAATTCAACAAATGAAGCGTAACCCTCGTTCAACCAAAGATGAGTCCACCATTCCATTGTGACTAGGTTGCCAAACCTTCGCAGAAACATTCAAGGAATTATTAAATAGGACATTAATTAAATTCATAGTTAGTAATACAGTATAAAGCATTTACAGAAACAAAGAATTTTACCATTGATGAGCCAATTCATGTCCAACCTGAAGTTTGCAAATAAACCCTACATATAATAAACAGTACTCCAAAATAAAGTTTATGGCTATATAATCAAATAGTGTCTTACCACCAATGCAACCCACTGGCGATTCGTAGCAGACGTTTCATTCTCATCAACCAAGAGACATGTCTCACGATAGGTAACAAGTCCCCAGTTCTCCATCGCGCCTACGAAAACGTACAACCAAATAAAGAAATTTCACACAGAATAATTACTAAGATTTAATCTGTTTTACGAAGAATCTGTATAACCCACCAGATGAGAAATCGGCGATAGCAATCAAATCCATTTTTGGTAACGGATAAGCAATCCCGAAATATTGTTTATAGTAAGGCAACACTTTTACAGTCACGTCCAGGGCAAATTTCCCTTGTACTTTTTTGCCGGGAGGAGTGTAGACTCTACACAAGATTCCGTCTGTGGTTCTATCTTCGACGTAGTCGAATTCGCCAACAACAAATGCAACCAAATATGTTGACATGATTGGCGTTCGCTCGTACTCGTACTCCACCAACGCTTCATCCATAGGGTGATTGAGGGTTTTCTTGACCGGCTATTGGAAAAAAGTGATATGAAATGACAAGATGGACACCATTTGCATTATTTAGTGCAAACTAAATTAATAATATAAGGAAGTTTTAGAATAGACAATTACAAAATTTAGATTACATAACTTATTACAAGACCTACCATGTTTGAAAGAGCAACTTTATCCTTAGGCACTACTAAAGACACATCAAAGGTGGATTTAATAGCAGGTTCATCCCAACATGGAAAACACCGGCGGGCATCAGTAGCTTCGAATTGCGTAACTGCATTGTATTTATCTTCCCCAGAAGGACTGCGGTATTTCGAGCGATAGAATCCCTTCATTTTGTCATTCAAACTGCCGGTAAAGATAATATTTAAAGACCCAGTGGATGGTTGAAGAGGCGGTTCAAATCGCAGGGTCAAAACTTCAGTTTTATTATCCACTGAAATCGCAGCAGCCTGTGTTGCATTGTTGGGTCCATGCCAAACGGCACTACTGACTTCTAAATCCGCCGCATTCAGCAAAACTTGGGACGTCTCTTCAACCACCTAATTAGCAGGACATTCAGGAATAGTAAAGGAAATAGAAAATAAAAAAAAAATAAGTATGATTTGATATATGACTATTGTTTAATCAAAATCCTTACATTGACATCCACAGTTTCCTCCCCTTTGAATACAAACTTTTCTAAGTTCGGTTCTAACCGCAGAGTATAGTGCTTGGGCACTACATTATTGGGAAGTCTCTGGAAAACTTCCTCACGTGCTGGCTCAACTACAGCGGAAGAACTCATAGTAATACTTCTCCGAGGGACAGACAGACCGGTTGAAGCCAAACAAGTTCTAATATGTGAATTTCTGACTGTGTCAACGACTGATATGGAGATTTGCCGACGGAGTACTGTCAAGTTTCCAGCTACTACAGGAGTACTAACTAAACGAATCACTGGTAACGCAAAAGCGAGCATTAATAAATCTATCACAGAACAAACTACACAGCTGCAAACAACGTAGTACGTATGGAACTTAAATAGCAATTACTTTAAATAGTATGTCAATAATTATTACGAATTTATCTTTGTGTCAATACCTTGTAATACTTTACCTCACAGTCACAGTCCAATTTACAGTAGCGGCATCAGAGCTATACAAAACTATATACTTGTTATTTAAAGTTACAAATTTTGAAAAATACAAAATATTTTTAATTGATCCTCCTTCAGATCAGAAGATGATGACAAGAGAAGCTGACAGACACACTGATTTTTCCTATCAGCGGTGAACGGATGTGTAACCAAATATGTTTAACTAACAAGATAAAAGATGATAAGACATGGGCAATTATGTATTATAGCGCAGAGGAAAGTTCTTTAAATTATTCCACTTGAAATGAAATAGTTTTGATTTGAAATGAAATGAATCAGCAGAGTGAGAGGAGGAAAACCATAAGGACAGCAAAATTGTGCGGCGTTTTTCGCATGACAGCCTGCTTGCTTACTACTGCCTTATTACATGTGGGAAGTTCGAAAATATCCTGTTGGCGGTCTTTTTTAAAATTTTGTTCTCTCGTTCTCGTTCTTCTTCCTCGTTCACACGTTCTTTGCATTCGCTCTGCTCAACATTATTAATCTGCTTTCATATGCTGTACAGTACATTCTCTACTGCATTCATATTTCGTTCATTTATTATTTTACATAAGAACATTCATTTCGTTCTTTCGTTCCTTTATTATTTTTTACATAAGAACATTCATTTCGTTCTTTCGTTCTTTTATTCTTATACATACGAATAAAGGATACGAATGAACGAACGATCCATGTATAGTTCGTTCATTCATCAAAATACACGGAAACAGACCAGAGCGAATATTTTGATTTGTTATTTAATGACCAAACTGTGTTAAACCACCGGCAAACCTGCGGTAAAAGGCAAGATCGGCACGCCGGTCACTCGGACGGAGTAACTGTATAGTACAACTGACCTGACATGCAATATTGACCTTGTGATGTGATTTGACCTTTTGGACGTCAAAAAATTATATTCATACCAGCCTATCAGGTACTGCCCGTTCTTTTTTATTATATTTGAATTTGGCATAAATCAATTTTTATTAAACTTGTGGGGGGTGAAGGATAAGAGAAGGTGAAGGGTCAATCAGTGAAGCAATAAGTGAAGATTTGTAATGATCCGAACGAATTTGGGTCTCATTGGATCAAATATAAGGATTCAGAAAAGAAGCCTGGCAAATTCTTCCTGGGCGAATGTAAAAACAAATGAAGTCAGAGGTGAGGGTCAGAAGTATGAGATTAGTGGGAGTAATAAGAGAAATTCGGGGGAGAATGCGGGCGAAAAGAAGAAGAAACCGAAGGTGACAAGTGCTGGTTATTGTATGCATTTAGTAAGGTAATTTATTAAATTTAATTTGGATTTGTAATTCAATTAACAATTAAGTTGATTGTTTTAAAACAATTAATATAGTTTTTGCATTAATCGTATGAGAGGTTTAGTGTAGTGTTCTTGTGGTTTAGGTTTATTTTATTTTGACCACGTCCTTCCGGATTCTAGACTTGATTAGAGTTTGTTTCTTAGATTAGAGGTTATGACGATTAGAAATTTCGGAACCGAGTGAAAAGATGGAGATTTTAAAAAGATTTGTTTGAAATAGGAAACATGATTATGAAAACTACCTGTGCACATTGCTGCTCCCTGATGCGAATCACCGAAGAGCTGTATTCGCCATCAGGGCATTTAATACGGAAGTGGCTTTAGTACGAGATCAAGTCACGCAGAAAGAATTGGGATTGGGAAGGATGTTCTTTTGGCGAGACTCACTTAATCAGCTGTATGCGAACAAGCAATCTGACACACCGTATGTACCTCAGCATCCGGTAGTCATTGAGTTAAACAATGTACGACTTCCAATTTATATTCCTCCAACAACAGATTCTTTAATGTTTCAAAATGAGGTCCTAAAATTCATCTGTACGTTGTACGCAGGCATTATTAGATCATAATCTGTCCAAGAAATGGATGTCCAACCTTGTCGATAGCAGAGAAAGAGCAATGACGGATTCGCCGTTCAAAGATTTGTTAGAATTAGAAGCTTACTGTGATCAGTCCATCACTTCCTTGCTGTACCTCAACTTAGAACTCTTGGGTTAGTTGACTTTCTTGAACTTCTTTACTGTTATGATTTTCAAGTAACATTCTATAGTGTAGTTTTATTAGACTCGTTTTTAAACAGAGGTTTTGAGGTTGTGGTTTAAGATTTTAAAGAAAAGATATTTTGTTCCTTAGGTGTTAAAAATATTGAAGTAGATCATGCTGCTAGCCATATAGGAAAAGCAATTGGGTTATGTAATTTCATACGGAGCATACCTTTCAATGCTCAACGGCGGAGAGTTCTGGTGCCGCAGGATCTGCTGATCAAGAATAAAGTTTCACAAGAAAGTTTCGTTCGTAATACTGAACTGGATCAGATACAGGAAGTTGTCTTTGAAATTGCTAGCTATGCTCACTCCCATTATGAAAAAGTATGTCTCGTAACTTATCAGAATACTCATTTATATATAGAGAATTTGTTTAGTTGTCGGAATTTAGGTGGCTAAATGATTTCTGATTTTTAGGCAAAGTCATTGAAGAAGCATGTTAGCAAGCAAGTTCTCCCGGTTTTTCTCTCGGGTGTTCCATCTTTACTTTACCTCAAGCGGTTACAGAAAGCGAATTTTAACCCCTATGAACCGTCCTTAAATAAACGTTATGGATTACTCCCATTTCAGCTCTACTATAGAAAAATTATAAAATCTTATTGTTGATGAAATAAATTGTAGTTCAAAATATGTAGACACATGTTGAATCCTTCATATTTGATCCAATGGTGGTGTTTCATATTCAGCTTCGAATTCAACAAATCGTTTCACTGATCAAGGAGATTTTTCAAGTTTTTGATGCATCCATTACATTATTAGGTTGTCAACTGTTTGATCGACAATGAATTCGAAAACTCGTGGCAAGAAGTTTTTTTCTCCCCTTTATGCAAAGCTTAATCAGGATGGCACACCAAGCTCGGACCTTCTGAATGCGGCTGATTATGACTCTTTGGTCAGTTTCATGAAGTTCACGTTCCCTAAATCCTTTAAAATCCATCAAAATTTTGACGAGTCCATGAAAAGAGTAAGTGAACTGTGGGTATTACTATTTGATTATTCGTGGGTTTTTAAAAATTTTACATTGATTAATGTTTAATTTTTTTTAATACAAAGACTTTTGTACTGGGAAAGCAAGATGTGAAGATTACAAAAGTTTCAAAGCGACCCACTAAAGCAGCCAGATTGGCAGGAATAAGGAAGAAAAGGTTCAGAGTTAGCCGAACTGTTCCTAGAAATGCGAAGTATTCTAATTTTTTGGAGCTTAACTCTCTATGGAATGCATACGTTAATGATGTTATAAGGTAAATCCAGCTGTCATTTAAAATCAGCTGTTTATAAACACCTATTTAAAGTTTATATTTATATATAAGGTAATTAAAACAAATATTAATTAATTTTTTTCCAGAGATGATACGAAAATTGCCGATATTCAGCAGAAGTTGAATCGCATTGATATGCACGGAGCTAATATTAAGCTGACACAATCAAACTGCGATTCACTGGAGAAATTAGAAGGCATTGTTATTAAGGAAACAAAAAATACTTTTGTAATCGTAACTCCTGGCAATGAAACAAAAAGTAACACCATTTTGCTTTACATTATTATGGAAATCCGTCGTTTTGAGTTGTCCTAAATGTCGCCGCATTTTTATACTTGTAACTAAACGAAAGATAGTGTTTAATCAATTTATTTTTCTTTCAGCTTTGCCAAAATGTCAGAATGTTTTTGAAGTAATCATACGCGATCGAGGAATCTTGGAGATAGCGGGTACATCCTTTATTAGTCGTCCGGCTGAGCGGACTAGCAAGAAAATCAAAAGTTTTATTGAGTATTTGGGACCGAAAGTTTATAGACGGCAGCTTCTGAACATTTTATAAGTTTTCATTGTGTTCTATATTCTCTACAAATCTACAATGCAGGCCACGCAGTTTAAATTGCTGCTAACAGGCCAATCAAGCTATATTGATTTGTTAATATATAGGATTCCATGTTTATTTCACGATATATAAATTCCAGCCATATGTATAAGTGAACACGTTTGTAAAATAATGCTATAAAGTTAGAATGTAAAATGATGCTCATATATTACTATATAGTTAATTGTTCGCATAAGTAACTTCACAACAAGGGCAGTTAGGGATTTTCTTGGTACGGATTATTGCTCAAAAATCTGCAAAATCCTTAGCATATTTATCTGTTTGAGCCACTATCAGCGGTGTCTCCTTGTATTCGTCAAAGTTTGAATAATCCCCAGAATTTTGTAGCTTAGGGACATACGGGGCAGGAAGTCGTTTTTGAACAAGTGAGAGCCAATCAGTTGTTTCAAACCATTTGTGATATTTAATGTCGTCAACTCCATTCTTCAATACTCCAAATCGCTTGGTTATATCTCCAACAATAATGTTCCGAAGCAAAGCCTTTACCTCTGTTGACAAATAAGGCGGATAGTTCACTTTACCCTCCACAATCTTCTCATAAGTATGCATGGGTTCAGAGCTTTCGAAAGGTGGGCGGCCAGTGACCATTTCAAATATCAGAATTCCAAAAGCCCACCAGTCTACAGATTTGCCGTAACCTTTATTCTTGATTATTTCCGGAGCTAAATATTCAGGAGTGCCACACATTGTGTATGTCCTCCCTTTGACTCTTTTCGCAAAGCCGAAATCTGCAACTTTCAGGTACCCTTCGGAGTCGATCAGGATATTTTCTGGCTTCAAGTCCCTGAAAAGAATGTCTAGGCTATGAAGATATTCAAAAGCCAGCAAGACTTGTGCCGCATAGAAACGAGCATGATCTTCCTCGTAGCGCTTCACCTTCCTCAGATGAGTGAACATTTCACCTCCGTTGACGAATTCCATCACCATATATAAATAGGAATTATCTTTGAAATGCAGAGCTAGTCTGACGATGAAGGGGAACCGAACGGAGTAAAGAATTCGTTTTTCATTTAAAGTATGTTCCACTTGTCTTAACCGGAGTATTTTTTCCTTATCCAAAATTTTCATCGCATAGAACTCCTTCGTAGGCTTGTACTGGACTACCATCACTCGACCGAACGACCCAGTCCCTAGTGTTCTTATTAATTTAAAGTGCTTTAACTTCCCTTCTTGGGGGTGAGCCTGTGAATGGAAAAATTATTCAATTTAAATTAAGCTTACCAAATTGACAAGTTCATCTATGAAAATGATCAATGATCTTAACTATGGGCACTACTTCTTAATATTTCATGTACAAAACATTGAATTGTCCACACCTTTGTGTCTCGCCACTTCTCTTCGAAGACGTCCTTTGCTTTGGCTAACCAGTCGTGCCATGCCTCCGCACTTTTGGTAATCCTGAAGGAGCTTAAGACTTTTGTGTGGACTTGGACTGAAGATGGCGACCTATTAATGGTCTTTGCGGTTTCAATTGCCGAAGAAATTTTGATATCGTTTTAGACAGCTTCCTTCACTAAATTCTGTCAGAAAGATTTGTAAAACCGGGCATCAATGTTTCAATCTTATAATTATAATATCTATAAATGAAATTTAATTTTGCATTGTTCAACATTTAGGTTCATCCATATAAATCCTTACTTTCTCAACTGCTGGAACCCGCCCGTAGCATTGAGACTTGAGGCGTTGCCAGACCAATCAAAAGTTCTCGCGTGTCCTAAAAATAGAATAATCCTAAAAATAGAATCAATAATTAACCACGTATTCCAATTAATTAAAAATGATTAATATGTCCTAAATCTGTTTTTCAATCCCTTGGTATAATCAACACCTATATGGTACCGTACAATAACGTAAAGTCAAAAGGAAGAACAACACATATGTGTTTTGTGTCACTAAAATTATACTTAATTTGAATTACTGTTTTGAATCTTAGAGAAAGTACCCTTAAAATTACGATTAATAATGCAACTCCACCCACCTATCTCAGACAAGGAAGTTTTGTCTGTGAAAAGTAATGCTAGTAATACAAGTTCCACGCTTAAGGAACAAAAATCCTGCATTTAAGAGCAGTTTTTTTAAACACATTCAGCTCTGCAGACTACTCAACGTTTTATAGCTTGTAAATGGTGTACGGTGGTGTCTCTCCGATCCGAGTTCCGAACTTCCGAAACCGAAATATACTGATGCCTATTGAAATGGAAGCATCGAATAATACTGATGTTGTATTTAGTAAGATAACACTACTGGTGATCGTGAGTGTACATGAAATAATGGTAATGGTGTATTCATATAATATCACCACTAGTATCAACTATCACATAGGTCAACTCAAACCAAACACAAGGACTACACAATACACAACACAAACCAACACCACCAACATCGACATACGATAATTTGGGAATTTGATAGCTTTTGTAAAACTTCTGCATTACACTGCTTCTGTTGCAGAAATAGTTGTGTTGGCGTCATTGGGTCCGTAGTTCCGTAGTTATGGCATATCATAGCCTTTAAAGGTAGGTTTCATTAAAACTTATTAACTGAAAAGTTTTTATTGCTATTATTGTTTTCGTGTAGGACGACAATAACTGCATTGCATGATCTCCCTGACAACTAAATTACTTGTTGTACTTACTAGTAAGTTTAAGTTGTGTTGTATCTATCATTACTTACCTAATACCTCAGTGTTAATTACCTAAAGTTAAAAGTAGTGAAGACAAGAATTCTCAATGTACCCCAACCACCACTCTCCTTAATGAGATCTCATATATTCCTGAGGCTTCAGAAGCCTTTTTAGATCCAGGGTAGGTATACTATAGATCTCACCTTCTTGGAAAACCCCACATATAGATGTCGTTCTCTGTAAGGAACAAATGTGTTTGCTAGTTAAAGCTTCTTCTGTAGTTAGCTGTTCAAGTTCAAAGCGAAGAATGACCCCATGAACTTTATCCGGATAAATAATGAATAATATAATTAATCGTACAGTTTTGAATAATCTATTTGTGGACAGACGTGATGCTGGATACACCATTAAACCGATATTACAGCTCTACAGCATATTAAGCAAGAAAGAAAATCCATTTTACAATTTGAAAATCTATCGTACTTCAATGAGTTCAAGCATTTGATAATTAAACTCTACTATTAAAAAGTACTATTAAATTCTAAACAATTTTAAATTGTTGGTTCAAAATTTGTAGGAGTGAAAGTTCTAATTTTATACTATAGTAAGGTCCAGGAAATTAACCGGCCGAACTAAGTTTTGTACTTGTAGGCAATCATCATTAAGCTTGCGCAGTATGTAACTCATATAAATAGAATTTCATGAAAATTGGGTCATTTTTTGAAGTTATCTCATCATACGGTCATCCGTTCAAGGGATCTTACTGTGTCCCTGACTATCTAATGAGAAATAATTTAACATCTTCAGATGATATCAAACATTCCATCATGCTTTCATGGTTTACAAAATAACATTTATTTTAGTCAGTATAGATAATTTCAATCGTATACGCTGCCGAGGTTATAGAATTACGTTATCGGTGTCTATATAGGAAGGAGTCACATTGCCGATGTGCTCTGGTGATGCTGATATAAGTTAATAACAATGATGCTCGCAAGTTATGAAAAGTATCTATGAAATGCAATGTTATGGTTGTCAAACGGTGATGATACAGAAAAATAGCATTACTAAAATGGCTATAAGGATATGGTTTTAGTGTAAAGTGGTGATTAGGTATATAACTTTTCTTTACTAATAGCTTTAGCAGATCGAATTATTTACAAAGTATGAAATTACTAGTAGTGACGCAAGATGCAATTAAACTTAACGATCAAAAAATTTTCGCGTAGAAAATTCGCATATCAACATGCCTTATGTAATACAAGCTGCAGGAATTCGATTCCAGTTATAACTGCCCTTTACCTACCACAATAAAAATGTATGAAAGATAGGCGTTGATCCGAAACTGGCGATTATGTTTTTTTTAAGATCGTGTGATGAAGCCCATATTTTACCTATAGGTGATACATACACAAAAAAGAGGAAGACATCAAATTGCCCAGAAATCATGACACTCATTCCATACATCTTATCATTATAACTCATTGCCACATTAGTAATTTCCCAATCGACCGCTAATCTTACATAAGGAAAGGAAACATATATTATTTTCGTCGAACTGCAATCACGTAGTACGTACTTTTTCCTTGGATCATCTTGATTTACTATTTAATCCATCAGAAGTTATAATGAGTAGTCCGTGATTCAGGTTGAACTCATGGAAGAAGTTCAGGAGAAGCCGGGCAGGTTTTACTAACGAAATGTATTTGCGATATTTGTAATATGTACATAAGTCCTGCAGGTTGGAGGTTCGTTGCATGCTGAACGCTGACACATAAAGTAATTACCTTTTGCTTTGTTTTGTAAGAAATGTAAATTTGTTGTTGAGTCATACAGTTGACATATACTTGCTCCTGATATCTTGTGTTGTTTGAGATTCCAGTGTCTTTGTAATGCATTCATAATTCAAGGTTGCTCCCAAGATATCAAAAATCAGGAAGAGCTTCTGACGTTGGGCTGGAACGTAAAAATTAAAATTTTTCACGATGTATCATTGTTTACATATGTCAGGGTCAGGTACTGCTACTGATGTAAACCAGCCAATCCTGTGCATTACGTCGTTTCCTTTTCTAAGTACTATTCTCAGTAATCTATGTCGTCGATTTATTGAACTTGATTATTACTTTCTGGTAATGTCCCTCGTGGGGTTGAGTTACATATATACATACAGTGAACCTGTATAACATGCAAAATCAGTGAATGGACATTGAAATATGCCCTGCAGTTATTAGATCATGCAGCTGCTGCAGCTAAACACACACAGTCAGTGCACTAATTTAATCGTTGTGAATTGCATGCTAATGTTAGTTTAAAAATATGTTGTAGAAAACGCGATCGAATCAAATCGTAATTCCTAATCCCCTGGGCAGCCGAGCCCAAGAATCATGATACGACGATTTGAATACATGGCTAATCGCAAGTTTCAATTTCATCTCCCAGACACAACAGAGTGCATCATTTGCCGTAAACATTCAAAAGCAATTCAAGACTATTTAGCATTCAACAAGTGCACCAACCGGAAAAAGGAATGTATGTTACCCATACTTGGTTTGGTAAACAGCAACATCATCGTTGCGTTAGTGCTCAATTTCTTACCTTATAGAAATTATCACAATGTGCGTAAACGCAATCTAGTTGTAACCACATTTTACACGGTCACAATAAAAGACATGCTATTGAAGACAAAGTAAACGTTCCAGAAAAGTGACTTACGTATCTATATATACGAGTACCATCGTCATCCTTGGAGTCAATGACGGAGATGCAAATGTGCGTATTCCTTGTACTAAGTATTTTAACATCGCAAGTTCATCTCTATATACTCACTATCTATAATCTCCTGTAGTCACTATCTATCTAGTCATGGATTTCTTAGACAAGAAGATGAATCGACAAAAATTTCCATTTTAACCCTTGGCGATTCATTTTGACCCGAAATGAAGCTGTTTCAGGAATTCATGTTGCTTGTCAGATGAAATGTATGCGGTTTCCTTAATTTCCCCTCGTTTCGTACTTCGTAGTTTCACCTCACATGATCTTCTTTCAGCTTCACTATATTATAGCATATTGCTCACAGTTTGGGTTAGTTTAGTCAAGACTTAAATTAAACATTTAACCTAACCTAATGTAGTTATGCAAGGGAAAAGCCAAATGCAATGCTAAAGAGATTTGCGCTGTCGAATGCTGATGAAAACGGTGGGAAATGACAAAGGTACACTGAGCATGCATGCTTAAACCTCATGGACATACAGATAATTGTATGTTATTAAATCAAAAAAATAGCAAACGCCTATAGTTACACATACATAGTAGCTCGTAAAAAATTAAGCTTCCCTTTATAGCTAGTAAATTATACACGGGCAGTCCACATGATAATTAAAAGGTGTATAATAGTCTGTAAGTATTTGCTTGACGATACTAATCATTTCATTATCAATTACGCATTAGACTCACTATTTCTTCAGTTTTTTGTCCTCGCAATGGACACGTTCAAGCGAACCTAAAATAATTTTCATGCAAAGTGCTTCAAAGGGTGAACCAAATAAAGACAATTAATACTTTTAGCTAAATATAAACTGACAATGAGCTGGAATTTTTTTAGCTTGATTTTTTTCAAACATCGAATGAGCTCCTGAAAAGTTGGAAGGACAAACATGATGTATTTAAAAGTTAAATCAGGCTCTACGCATTTATTTCTGTGTGTTCTTTTTTCTTTTCCCATCCAATGCATAATATCATCGGAGTGTATTTGATCGAAACTTCCATTATGTGGTGTATACTTAAACTACTAATACAAGAGTATTTAAATACATACAACAAAGTAGTCCAGTGAAGACTTCATGGGGTTTGTGTGGACAAAAGGTCTGTGGAGGTATAGTTTAATTTAAATAATTAATTTGGGAAGAAACATAAGCACACGAAAGCCGGCTGCGGAGTTTTAGCACGATACGCAGCAGTAAAGCATAGTGTATTGGGTTGGGAATGTCGAGCTATATGAAACAAAGCGATTGGATCAAACAAAATTGTAGAGAATAAGTTAATTTGAGAGTGAATGAACATGTGAACCGACACGTTATGTTATACTACATACATAGGGAGCACCATGCAAATGAAACAATAATGTATCGCAACTACTTATTTACCACTCTCTGCGTGCCATGCGTAATGATATGGTTTAATAGAACACTTGTCATTTACTTTGTCACCGTCACCACTATTGAAGGAAACCGAAAAAAATAACTCAATGGTGAACAAGATAGAGGAGTTTATACTCCAATAATGAGGAAGATAGTTCTGCCAAGTGCAATGAACTATCCAGTTGAAAGCATGCACAACTTTTATTATTATAAATAGTTCTGCCATATTTTACAATCTTAAATGACGAGATTTCAAGAGAATATAATATAGAGTCCATTATTCGCTATTCAACACAGCAGCACTTACAACAACTACACCAGAATGGTAGGTTGCTTACAACTCTGTAACTAATGTGTAAACTACGATGAAGCTTTTCATTCTGTATACGCACACAATCCCTTTAATTGGGATGAATCCATGTCATTGCGTTGTGAAGGGCAGTTTACAGCCAGTGGTATAGTATATCCAATCGAAAATCCATGGGTTGCAGATTTGAAAGAATCCCTGCCTGGCCTTTACTTCGAATCGTCTTTTGATGATATCATTTATTGTTACTGTTGCTACACTTGTCACGTCACAAGTTCAATTCCTCTTTTATTATAGTTGTATGTATATTGTGAAGATTTGCGATATATGACACTATACTACTAGAATTTTCAAGGAATATCTTCCTCGTTCAGTGCTCGATGCTGGTTGAACTTGTAAATAAAACTCATTGACATCACTGTAAAATGCTGCCATATACTTCCTTCATTGTATAATCCGTATTTTCGATTGTCCCGAGTCAGAACTTCTTTCAAGCTTTGTTGATTTAAATTAAACTAGGCTAACAAAGTTTCCCTAAGTTAATGTGTAACGAGGCTGTCATCAAATTTCTTGCGAATGGACAACTAACAAATCATTATTGCTGCCACGTGCCAAGAGTTCAGGTTGGTTTGCAGTATACGTTGCGGTCTTGTTGTAGTCTAATTTAGATAGGAAATTCCTTCTATATCCTTTACGCTGGGCGATGCGTCTGATTTATTGTGAAACAAAACGAACTGTAATTCTGTAAAACACTTTCAGTAATGGAATAAGTGACTACCACGCTATAAAGTTAGACTTTGTCATCAACAGATTTATGTTCCCAGGTTACACGTCAAACGCTAGTGAATCAACCTTCGAATATAGCGTAGCATGGTATCCGATCGTTGATCCAAGACTCTGCGAGAGGGACTTCCCAAGTGAAACGATCATTGAAGGGACAGTTTATAGTCCAAGTTTTGGAGTTAACGCTACAATACATCCAACAGTTTGTTTAACTGGACTATTTTACTTGAATAACCCTCTGCAGAGATACACACTATCAATTGTTAGAACATGACTATGTACATGGTGTGTTAATGCATGTAAGTATGGGAGTTAAATCAATTGGTATCAAACATAAAAATACGTGCCTTGGAAGTTTGCACGCACACAAACTCCTAGCAATTATTTAACAAGAAGACAAAATAAGAATGTATTCTGAAAATCCGCTCAGTGCTATTTTATAAATGGGAATGTAAGTAAACTCTATACAGGAGAGTTTGGAGTGCAAGGGCAGTTCACGGAGGAGAGCGAGAAAGAGGTTTAGTCAATAAGAAATTGCTTGTGAATTTCTATCTGATGGTAGTTTATGCATATAAATAATATTTTTGGCGGTGGGATTTAGGAAAATGGCAATGAATTTAATAATAGATGAAAGATATATTTCTCTGCAGTAAACTTCACACTGCGAACGCACTCGTATTTTGCCAGTTCTTCTTGTAAAAAATCCTTAAACTCTCTTTCGGCTTCATTCCGTGCTCGAGTGGGTTTGCATGTGTGTGCAGTTTGTAATAGCTTCAATTTAGTTGAGCTAAAAACTAACTAGATTAAAAATTGTGGATTCCCTGTGAATTCTCTGCAATAGGAAAGGGAAAATCAGGAATCTGTATGAGCTCAAAAATTCTTCGTATACATAGTTAATTTAATTATGTGTACAGTATATGGTAGTTTATAGTAGTTTAGTAAATATATTTAGCTTAGCTATAGTAGCTTAGCTAATAGAAGTAAAGTTAATAGAAGCTTAGCAAAATAGAAGTGTGGTTAATAGACGAATAAAAATGCAAGGGCTTTGAAACATAGTCCCATGACTAATTTAATATTTTAACTTTATTTATTTAGTATTTATTATTATTTTATTCAGTGTTTTCTCAAAGTTAATGTCGGTCTAAATGGACACTCATGCTATTATTAAGTTTTCCCATCAAAGTCCCAATAGAATTTAAATCTGAGTACAAGCTCAAAACAATGCACTTAAAAATGTTTGACTATGAAATAATGAGTATGACTCTGGTGTATTTTTACAAGAGCAATATTTAGCGAAGCGCTAGGACGCTCAATTAACATGTATTTCCCAACAAGGCCAGTCTATTCAGGGCTTAAAATGCATTGTAAGTGGTAGACTTTAAATCACTGCAAATGTCTGTGTATTGAAATTAGACTACCAAGTGTATTAGCAGAATGTGGTGCGAGAAAAGATGTATAGTGCTTCACAAGACATAATATGTTTGGGTAGGTTATTCGTTCTTGGCTTGAATGGTACAAATAGCGATTATCTAATATGAAAAACATGACTTCCTCAGCAACTTCAAAGCTACAGAAAACATGTTAAATGGAGTCCGAATGGTCAAAATTATCATTTTAAAATAGATTATCCTTGGAAACTTACAAGACTCAAAGTATAATTCCTGAATCAATTCATTATTCACATGTTTATATGCTAAAAGCTCGGCAATGTACACTTAAATACATGAAAAAACCTATTTTTCAGCACAGTTTTCTTGTTTTTAAAACACTTGACGGTGAATTCGTTCCGTAAACACACAATATGATGCTTTATTAGATGCAACCTGAGAGACATAAAATAGCCCAAATCCACTGAAATTCTACTCTATATGTTTGACATTAAACTCCATCGGAGAATTCTGCTCTATCTGTACTTTTATAATGTCTTACATAACACGCGACTGCTTCCCATCTTTTTTAGAATATCTTCCCAGCCCAATCTGCACTCTCCATCTGCTAGCATTAAATCTTGCAGTATAACACATATACAGTAGAACTTGGACAATAAAAGAGTTTATTGAAAAACAAGACTTTTGTTAGGAATCTCATATATTGTCTGCTGCCACGTTTTACATTGCTGACTTACAGCAATTGAGCTTATTGTATCTTTTCAGTCATGTGAAGTATGTATCACACTGAAATTATATTGTTCGGCTAAAAGGAAGCTTAGTTTTAAGCTTACAGGCCCTGATTCCTACATAATTACAATTTAAATTACAGATATACGAACCCTACAATAATGTGACGGTCTCATTGTGAGACGTGACAATAGAAATAGCATATGCACACTACATGGTAGTTGCACATCTGTCTAATTATAATTAATCACATGTATCTATCCCCGGAACTATTTTTTATCCTGGTAGGAAAATGAATTTAAATTGGTTTTAAGAGATTTCATCCTCCTCTCGGAGCCTATGAGCTCTCTATCTGTCGTCACCTACTCAATCCATGTACACTATACTATGCATTTATGTTTAAATTCAACATTGTGTATCTGTTATCGGAGTTACTATATATATTGAACCACTTGCCTCTTGCCTGGAGAACTTCCAATGCACTTCAAAATAATTCATAAGTGCAGTCTTGATTTTTGGCCCTGCTTTATAAGCAAGTTCAGCTTCATACTCTGTATGCCCGAGCGCCATATAATTATTCATGTGGTTATATACATTTATCATTATTCATATAAATGTACTGCACGTTTTTAATATTATTCATATAATTATATACATTTATTATTATAACGACTAGTTGTAAGTATGGAATCTTAGTATAATTATGTATGCATTGTACAATTGTACATTTTAACATGTATATGTTATGTGTTCTATAAAGATAAAGATATCTACAGATGTATTCATGTGTAAAATCTTCTAAAACGAACTTCATCTTCATGTAACTAACTCTAACTACATTACTTGAACACTCTGGAGAACATGACTTAACTGATTCAAGGGCAGAATAAGCTGGACAAATGGTATACCCACTATACCTTAAACAAAGATGACAAGGATTTCAAGCTACATGACTGCGATCGCGTGCAGTAAACCATGCGAAGAGTTGACATATAAATGAATGCATATGATCATCTTTTTACTGCATAAGGACATACTACATTTGAAATATGACAGTAGTGGTTTGTTTTGTTTATTTGCATGACTTATGCCAGTCTAATATTTTCTAAAATCCTTACTGACTTACTTTACTTTTATGGCCGAAGCCGAACTGGTGAGCCACCAGAATGTACTTGGAATCTATAGGAAATAGGAGGGACTCCCTTTGGTGCTGTTATGTATACACCACAAGGCAAGATACAATGAATAATTCCAGCATATTGCTACACAGCTCTTGTAATACTTCCCCAGTGTTTTAAAGCCGACATGGACACGAGAATGTACTTCCATAATATTAAAAACACCTCATTGTTTCCTCTTATGCAACTTTGTAGACAGTTCCATGATGCATGATTCTCATACATACTTCACTTATACTATAGTTATGCTAGCAGGAACTTTAATGACCACTACTATTTCCTTAGAAAAAGCAATGAACGTAAGCAATTATGTAACTTGTAGTGGTGTCCAGAGCAAAGATCTCACGGTCTCATTCACTCTGACCGCGATTAGAAATGCGTCAGTTTTTCTAGAGATTTGCAATGACTGCTTTAATAGTAAAATATTCATGAGAGGGGCACACCGGACAAGTAACCTTACCCCGCTGGTTCCATTACATGGTTCGTGGCCCTGGCACAGTCATAATATTATGGGTCCCATCAACGGTGTATACACGTTCTACGTAAACAACAACGACGTCAATCTATCATGTATGAATATTTATGTATATAAATCTTATTGCAATTATAAAGGTATGTATACTTATTGTGTGTGTAGTATACAATGTACACAAACTATATTATTGTAAGCACGAATACATCGTGCAGAGTACATATCCGTACATTAGCCTTTCTGTCCCTTTGGGATTGGAAAACTTGGAAGGAACGCTTTTCATGTGAAGTTAATACAAACGCACAAGTTTACATGCTCTACAGTTAGTTTATATAATTATAGACATAGGTATAAGAGTTGGAATACTTATATTTGCAAGAGTTGGTATTATTCACAAAAGTTTGCATACACATAAATATGAGTTTGATATGAGAAACGATTGAACGCACCCAAGTATTCACTCTGGTATACAAGCTAGACTATCTCTTGAATGTACGGGATACACAGAGAGGAAGGATTCATAAAGGGCGAAAAGGTAGGAGTCACTATCTATCTACGAACACATATAAAGAGCGTTGAGCTTCACCAACCCCTCCACATTCTCTAACGCTCTCGTGACTCGTGCACTTGTCCTCCGACAGAATCTCCGGAATCATCCCCTGAGCACAGTGACTTTGTGATTTTGCCCTTGCTTTTGTATTTTATTGTCGTCGAAGAAGACCAAATTGTCAACAAACAAAATGGGCCAAAAGGTAGATGATATCGTTGGATTGTCCGAATTGAAGGAAAGCCGGGCTCCACTCCTGAAAGCCTTGGTGGCGGAATTCATCGGGACTTTGTTCCTCGTGTTTATGGGCTGCGGAGCCGCCGTTGCTGGACTGAACAGCAACACTGCTAACCCTGGAGATAAACTCTCATGTGCGTTCATCGTTCAAGTTGCCCTTACTTTCGGTCTCGTCGTTGCTTCCATGGCTCAGGTAATTATTACTTGTTTGATTATTCACATGTCTTCCTGCCTATTCTACATTATTATGCTACACATCCCAATGTTAGCTCTTCTGTTCTGAACTCACGCATTCCTGAAACGACTTAGCACTCAAAATTTCCGTGAGAAAAAATAACAATGATAGAGGTTTTTATTCAAGTAATAATATTGCTGACTAGTAGCATCAGGAGGTTTTACACGTTGTGTTTGTTAGTATGTACATGACTACAGCATGTAACTCATGTTACATAAATATAGGAAGTATTCACGGATGTTTGTGCGGCCAATTTCTATATGGAATTTGTTGCTTTCCCATAATTTCTTATGCTTTGTGGACGTTGAGGAATTTCTCAAAGCCCAGCACCAAAGGCTCCTGCCTCACATAATAACGTCCTTCCAGCCATTTCCCATACCATTTGTTGGATTTAATTTCGTAAATTGTGATGGATCCCAATTGATAGCAACTTCTTGAATCAGATTTCTCACACTGTGATAGGAGCTGTAGAAGCTGCAATTGGGATAGTGAAAATCCTATCTTCTACGAAGGTCAGAGTTTTAAGAAATGAACGTGATCCCACGGGATGTGATGTAGTTAAATTTTAGATCATATACAAAGTTTTGATATAAAGCTAGGCTGTAATTTACCGAATCTGTAGCAGATCAAATCCTGTCGGTAGAGCACAAGTGTATAATTGAATCCCCAAGGTTAGTAAGTTGGTGTTGAGGTAAAAATAGATCTGCAACAAACAGTTTTTAAGATACAATGCTTCCTTAACACTTTAAAACCAGAAGCCTCTGCATATGCCTGTTGTTGCAAGTTCAAGTAAACGCTGTAATAAACCACTTTCATTTCCTTAACTTATTGCAATTGTGCAGTCATAGCTTGCCCCAGTCTGAACCGCTAATGTATGTATGTACCTTGAGGAAGTTGTCGGACGGCTTGAGATCTGAATCTACTTGTTGTTGCTTTCCACGTTAAATTTGCCTTGACTCATTGATAAAATCAGTGTCAACTTTACTGATATTTCTCATGCCAACTTGTATCTATACAAAACAACTAGCATGAACATATGTAAGAACTGAATTTTCTGTCAGTCATGTCTTCCAGATAAAAAATTGCTATGAAATAATGTTGACTCTGAAATATTGACGGCAAACCGATTGAATAACATCAGGCTCCATTTGAAACTGCGTGGAGACATATGGATCGAGAAAAGAGACACATAGCTGTACATAAAGACCGCATTTATCGGCGAAATATAAAAGATTGGCTAAACTTCAATTCGTATGATAAAATGATGAAATACAGACGGTGCGACAAGTACGCTATTGCGACGATTTTTAAATAATTTTATTTAATTTGAACGACTAATTCACGATAGAAGCATAGTTCATTGCTTATGTCAATACAATTTAATAGGGTGAGAATAATTTGAAGTTGACCATACCAGACATTTAATTTTACCTCAGCAAGGCCAGTAATTTTACAATTTAGGTAGCAGTTCGTTCCTATAGTCGAGTATACATACCTCCTAAGTAAACTTTACCATGAGAACCTTGTACACAATGTAACAGCGTATTTTTAACATACTTATGTATAAGTATATACATATCTATATGTATCAATCATACAATAATACTACTACACAGCAATATCAATACTTGATCATGTATACTGTGCGTGTGGCAATTACATGGTATACATATAGTAATACCTACAGTATACCTATAGTATACCTATAGTAATACCTATAGTAATACCTACAGTATACCTATAGTCATACCTGTAGTATACCTATAGTAATACATAGTGTATACTTATAGTAGAATACCCATTATAATACAGGATCACACTGTGAATAGCAATAACATAGCTGGATCTGTGAAGATTTAAAAATCCTGACTTGTTCAATATTTACTCTACACCAACACTTGTGCATGGCAGGCTGATTTTCCAGCGACTCATCATTAGCCCTTAAGTATCATCCTCCTCCTCCAGGTGTGTTACATATAGGGTTCGACCACAGGCAAGCATTCAACGAATGCAATCACTCTCACCCGATGAGACTCCATACATCTGTTATAATATTGCATTATACAGGTGAATAAGACAAGGAAGCGCGAGTTTAGTAACAACAGTTTAGACAATCAACGGCTTTGTACACGCACAGCTATACAGACATTGTAAAGAGCAATGACGCGCTAGGAATTTCTATTGAGTACATTCCTTCCCAATCAGAAAGACTTGGTGCATCATCAAGTACGGTTGGACGGTCTGATGCTATATAAGAAAAGCTCAGAAAAAATAGTAATCACCAACGGCAATCATCATCCCTTCTATTCACCCTATGACAAGAATAATTAAAGCAATTTATCCGTCTTCATGTATACGGTATCTGCATGTAAAATACGGTGACGATGCACTCGCCTACCGATGAGCGTGTCTTTCCTATATATTCGTATGTAGTAAATAGTAGATTAAGTATGTATAATAATTCTTAAAGGTATACGCTGGCCGTATAAATTAGGAAAACCGTGAGTGAAATGCCTCCAATTATGTCTGTCTCCTCTAAGTGCAGAAATGCACTTGAGTTTTTACACCTATTCCTTGCTCGCTCAAAATAACAGGATCCATCAAGTTTCATTTTCTTTGACGCGACTAGCCTAAAAGTGTTTCTAATATTACTTTTACACATTTTCCCTTTCTGTGAAAATGTTATTTTGAGAACTAATATTTAGATAGATTAATTCACGTGCAGATTGGAAAGTTATGTGGAAGAAACGTTTGTTGGGATTGTACATATGTACGTGTGTGGTCGATGAAGCAAGTTATCCTTAGATATAGAGAGCTTAAGACCAGGCGGATAATTAAAAGATGCTAGGAAAATTAAGAAGCAATAAAATTTATTACCGTGTCGTATTTACATGCTGTTAATCAGTATTATGCATTCATTCCTATTTTGTTTTTATCAATACTTACTATGTGAGTTTTATTATCTGAAGATAAAGATATGCCACAAGATACTCAAAGCTCCAGGGGATTTTCACACTTGACAATGGTAAAGCATCTCTTTGACTTAGACCCTTTGCGTTTATGGTTGGCGTCTTAGTTATACCTATAATACATTAATACATATACACTATATGAAAATCCTCTCATAAATACATGTTAAGGTTTTACGACACACAACAACACAAATACAACGTGTGTATGTATTTTGTGTTTCCTTCATTTCTAAACTGATAGGATTCGTGAGTCAATAAAAGTGTAATGAAAAGTTATTTGATCGGTACTAATAACAAACATATGTCATGGGCGCGTTCATTTTGTTATATAGAAGTAAGATTAGCACATTATTATGTTCCATTACACAACGCGAGTTTGTGCGTATTTTTTTTATTCGCCCACAAATGTCTATCAGTCCATCATTAGCTCTTGTAAGCTCGCATTATGCAAAGTCGCCATTATTCAAAATCACAATAACACTGGTGATCCGTGTAGGATTTCCTTAGAGCGATGCTATCAGTTGAACAAGTGTTCATGTCATGTGAGGATAAATACCTCTCCATGTTCCTCATATATGTATACATACACCCGGCTTTTATATTTTTGTAATTTCATTTGTCCTTTGACAGTGCTTCATTGTTGAATCAAGCTTGAATTTCCTAATCTTATTTATATATATGTAGCTCGCTCAATACAGACTTGAGCTGTTTAGGATTGGTTAGCGATCGAAAAACGTGAACAATGCTCTCAAAAGACTTGACAACAGTTCGCTTAGAAACATGCGGAATTATACAAAATAATTATCCAGAATTTGTAGAAAAAATGTGCAGAATTTATGACTGACAAAATATATGGCACTTATTACAGCCAAAATATGCAGAACTTATTACAGAAAAAATATGCGGCACTTATTGCAGAAAAAATTTGCAGCAGCAGTTAAGTATGCAAAAAAACCGAACATCATGTTTACGGCACAAAAAAATAATAAGAGGTTATTTTCCTTGAGAAGAGGGTTTAATAGGGAACAGCTCAATACACAAAATAACTTTTGTTTTGCATTCGCTTTCAAAAATATTTTTTCATGTTTTACTTCCTATACTTCATTACAAGTATTAACAAGATGTTTTCGCTACGGTACATTCTATTTCAAGCACCATATGACTTTCAAAGCTCTACTATAATGCACAATGCAATTACAAAATGTAACTTATAGTTAAATGCAGTTTTTAATAAAGTCTTCATTTTTGGCACGCTACACGAATTGTTTTTACAAGATTCCCCTTGTGGTGCAAGTAAAAATGTATTACTGTCGACATGTGTCAACAGCTAATTGTGCGGACCACAAGTAAAAAACTTTATCCGTATATAAATATATAGTGTTGTCTATATAGAAACCTTAGCCTCAAAATTTACGGAGATCTTATACATATGCAGTACATACATAGTGTAGTAACTATAATGACTACTGACGGTGACTTGGTTATAAATATTAAAAAATAAAGTAACACAGACTTTAAGGGCAAGACTCTAAATTGCAAAAAGGTTTATGCACAAGAAACTACATATTTTTGTTAATTGTAAATAAGGACTTCGATTTGCAATTTCCCTTAAACTGCATTTGCCTTTGAGCGAGTTTAGCATGCACAGAGAAAATCTTTAAGAGGATATGAAATGTGAAAATACTAGACTAATAGACTATGTTAAATACTTGAGCTATATATTTGTGAGCTTGTGTACCTTGACAACCTTCAAGCTGTCCATTACACTTTGCCTCAAAGAAGGACAGCGACATAAATATGTGGAACGAGAACTGAGGTGAGTACACGAACGGACTAATTATTAGCAATATATTTTTCAAGGAAATAAAGCCATGTTTAGGAGCAATGAAACCCAGAATTAGCTTGGACATAAATGGATTTTTGCATTATTTTGCATTTGCAAGAACAGCTCAAATACTTTGAATATACATACGGAGTTAGGTAGGACCTTGTAGATCGTTCAACTTATGGCGGGTAACGCCGATTTCCATAATACGAAAAGCTCTTATTGGGAGTGAAATACATGATGCATCACTCCCTCATGACTACACAGTCACAAGCATTAATTTTCCACGTATTTGTTCACAAATTGCGTGCAATTTCCTTCGAAGGGGTTTCATGTTTATACTTAAAGAATGTTAGATTCTGATCATGTAGATAATCGATACACGAACTGGTGAGGGAGAGAGAGATAGAGAGTGGTAATGGTGTTAACTAACGTCCCAATATGCCTCAACTGGTTTATTCGCACGAGTGAAGAAGACGATTAGTCACATTGTTATAACTACTCTGTGGCAGTATTATTTGTTAGGACATTCCCTTGATAGCTTGTAAATCATAAATTAATGATTTCATGTAATACGTCAACATTTTTTGTTACCTTCCCTCTCCCTGACCCTCCGTGTGTTTGGTTTATCTTTATATATTCCTTTTTTCTGGGAACTTTTTTTTCGGATGAGCATGTATTATTGTCAAGATCAAAAGCCCCAAGTTTTGGGAAAGTTGCCAGGCTTATAATTTTTTCTCTTAATCCGAACAGAGTCTATCTTTGTATTAAGTAGGATTCTTTCACGTTATCCAGCCCAATAATTACCCATTAGCATATCTTTGAATGTGATTTCGCAGTATGAGGTATCTTCGATGTGATTCCGCTGTTTGGGGTTCTTTTAATGTGATTCCTGAAATACACATGATGCACAATGTATCCCATATTTAAGGTGCAGGTACTCTTTCTGGGAAGCTTCAGTTTAGAAACTTCATGACTGTGGCTATATAGGTAGTAATGTTAGTATATACATCTAGGTATGCGAGCTAAGCGGCTCTTGGCAATTTTAGGGCCCGTTCCCAACTTCAACACTTATACCAATAAACATTATGTATATTCTGTACCATTTGACAATACAGGGATTTAAGAATTATCATCCTCATTAAAATGCTCCAACGTCAGTCAGCTACGTAGGCGGGCCTTGTAGTAGCAGAGAGGCTATATTTTATTAGAAAAATAATACGGGGACTAGTTGATGATACGAAAATTACTGGGGAGAGCATTTACAGGAGCATTTCTATATGTCTAAACGTTATGTATTGCAGCTCCGCTTCCTGCACAAACAAGAATAAGACCTTGATATGTAATAGAAGCTTAACAGATCTTGATAAAGAGTTTGTCAGGACCAATAAAACATTGAGAATAGATGCGTACGGAGCTACACACTACTCATGTCATTTCTAAGTACCTACCACATATTTTGCCAGCTCATATAATTAGTTTTGTGATTTGAGTATATGAGGAAACTAAGTTAAAGAAAGATTTTAGATTATTTCTACGAATTCCACCCATTTGTTTCATCCTCCTCTAGGTTTGCATGACTTTTGACCAAATGGCATGGATGCCTTCTGTCTCTATAATTATACGGATGGGAAAGATAGTTCCACGTCAGAACAGAAAAACCTGCTTGAGGTGTCTGCGATATCATATCCTTTAAATGAGAGTAACTAACTACAAAATAACACATGTGAGGAGATGAGATTCAGGTCCACCGATTTGATTTCTTCTCAGAAATGAAAATTAAGGGTGCAAACTGCAAACTGTACGCAATATACTTAGTATTATAAACTAGATTTTGAGCTTCCTGCCCTCACCCGATGACCTGATAAACGACGGACGATGAGAGTGAGAGACATTGCTAACTAATCTCGACCATAATATTTCATTAATATGGTACTTCTAACCTTGTTGTTCAATGTTTCACATCAATTCATTTTCGACAGCCCACACACATTAAGAGTAGCAGTATAGTCTCATTTTTAACGAATAAATCCTCTTTTTTCTCTATGGGTATATTGCTCCCAGTCTGATGCCAACTTGATATCAGATGTCTTCAGCAGTATGTATATATCCTGAAACCATCTATATACTGTCAAGCGCTATACTCTGTAATAAATACATTTGCATGTGACTCTCCCCTTAAAAATATAATTATACATGTATGCTATCCGGTTCATGTAGGTCTTGTGTGGAAAGATCTGGCAAAATTGATTGAAAGTGGCTCATCTGATGATCACAAACTGTAATTCACACATGTAAAGACCGTATGGTGGTGGGAGTTCGCCTATGTCAGCAAAGCGTTTATTTTAGAGCGAATTTATGTCAATTTTGAATTACTAATTTTACTGCAAAGCGATTAAACTATTAAATAAATTCTCAAACAAATATGCAAGAGCGTCAAAGATTATCAGTTGTTCCTTTCAGTGTCAATCTTTGAATGTGTTTTTAATACTTGCTATTATCATATTACTAAAAGTTATGTATGTTGCTGGCTGACGAAACGAACGATTTTCCAAGTTCCAAGTGCACAGGCATGTGAATTGAGTGGAAGCTTCGCAAGTCTTCAAGCGGTAGTCGACGCTGTTGTTTATTTTTTTATCATGTTGGGAAGTCAGCATTCCTATACTATATAGTTATTGTGTATGGAAGATACTTGAGGATTAGATAAGATGCATGTATCTGTAGGTGTGCAGACATAAAACGAAACTATAAATAACGGCCAGGACAATTTCGCTTTGAAAATAAAAATCCTTTAAAGAGTTCATAAAAATGATAATATCTCACGGGCAGATTTGAATGCAGGCTGCTAATGATTATTCTATAGTTGAATAATTATCATTGAACAATTATCATAAACTTTTCCACTGACCTCCCAGCCAGTAAGCTGAAACCGATTATTGACGTCAGCTCAATTTACCCATAACTTTATGCATCATTAACGTAAATAATTAGTAGACTTTTTTAACTACCACACAAACAAATAGCTCTTAAATGAAATATCAATACAGTAAGTATTTGTACATACTTGTATAATTATATAAGGAGAGTTGGCTCCTGGTAGGAAAAAAAATAACTGTTGTTGTTACTCTGTAAGTACGAATAAGTACGAGAAACAAGAGACGGGATCAGATAATTTTTTTTAGTAAATTGTTTCCTATCTGTCCAAACTTCATATGGACTCACTCACAGAGCTTGGCTGACCAAAGTAAACAATGAATTAAAAAGTCAGCTTTAGTATTTAGAGTCAGCTTTTGTGTGTGTGGACACAAAGTGCAGGCTCAGACAAGTTCAAGGTGGCACGCAATGTTCAGAGAGTAATAATGTATTACTTCTTCACAGATTTCCTAAACAGGAAGATAGATTTTGGCCGTAGGGAAAGGAGTTCTGGAAGATTACCATACCTAATAATAATAATACCTATACATAAGACAGATCTGTAAGGGAACTTTTTTATAGGCATATGTATAACTCAGCAATTTTACTATCCCCAGGACAGGCTGATTTGCGGAGTGATTGATGAATAATAAGATTTTTTTGGTCGAAAAATATTATTTTAGCACGTTCTTAAGACTCAACTTTTAACATTCTCAAAGTTGTTAAGGATTACGAGGAAGGTGTTTAGTTATTTAGGAACACAAAGCATCCTTTGTATACAAGAGTGTCAGAACTACTTTACTCATATAGCAGAAATGAGATACACTTTGGAAATGAGTATATGGTGTTTCCCAAAGGGCGGAGGTCCTCATATTATTATATTAAAGTCTGGACCCATTCACTATTAAGACTGTCAAGTTTTGACGTACAAATGAGAATAGCGGACGCGGGCGATAGCTTGTGTCCTCCATTCTCATAGCGTCACGCCATCCTCCAATCTGCTAATTTATTTTGATTCCACTATAACATCCCTGCTCCCTGGGCAGTAAATTAGAATCGCTCTTCCTATTACACAAACCATTATTTTACTATTCTTCTGCTGTATTCTTCTTATGTTCTGGCTGTGCAACTAATTCTCTATCTGTATATACGGTCTTATTCTGTGCCGACCGATCTTCATTTTGCCAGTTTGAACAAAATAATCTTCATTGTAAGTTGGTCTGAATGTATACAACATGATCTTCTTGACAGATTCTACTGTGCAGCATGAACGTCTTTGGGGATTTATCGATACAAAAGGTTATTCTTGACGAGTTTATCTGTGGAAGATTTCCTTTTTGTTTACGGGAAGAGTGTCTTTGTTTTGTAAATTGTTTTGAGGTAAATAAGCACAGCATTTGGGGTTACTTGGGACTATTGAGGACTTGCAAAATGACAACAATGATAGTGCATAAACTACATAAATTGATTCGTAGATAATACTGTTTCTGTTTGGGCTGGATTTTACGGCCCATGAGACAAGTATTAAATGAGTCAAAAGCTTTGCTATTATGCTATTATTGGAGTCTGTTGTTTTCTCACGCTTTTCTTGCCATTCTATTCTTCGTTAAGTATGTCCCACACGGCAAGTAGCTAAATAGCCAGGTGTGTGTATTTTACCTTCTGAAGGAGCGTAGGAGTTGCACGGTAAATAATTGGGGATTAGGAAAACATATAATTACTATAATTATACAGGCATTCATCTTCACCGACTCACTTAGTTAACTTTTAACATATTGTACGAAGATATAGTTTACAAGATAGTTTATAAAACAGTATATAGTTCATATACCTATACAATATAATATAGGTAAATCTGTTGATTATCAACACTTTACTTTTTGAGCTGGAAGGTTGAAGCATTAAATAGGGTTGACAATTTTTTCCTCATAAGATTTACACTTTTATACACACACAAGTTTGACGAATATATAATACACGGAGTACAGAGACAAAAACCAGAAGATAATCCCTTACTGCCTCCAGCTATACTATAAGTATGTGTTCAGTTTATTTAGACAATTATACGCATCTATGGCATGCCTGTCATTCCTTCCATGTTCTAGTGTAGCTAAGTCCAAGAGATGAATGTGAATGGCGTGAAAAAAAACGTGAAATTGTCAAACATCTTGCTGTTGCGCTGGTTCCAAAAATTCCTTGGTATAGATGTTCATACCTTTTCGCAGATTAAATAAACATATTATCGTAGATTAAAAGCTTAAACTTTTGTATACACCAATGGATTTTTATAGAGATCAGGCGATTTAATACGCACACACACACACGGATACAATTGACGACGTAGTCTAAATAGTCCGCAAATTTAATTTCAATGTTACATGGATCCACACTTTTTTTATTTAAGTTTTAGATCGTTGCTATATACTATTTATAGCACAAAGTTTGTAGTCCAGGTGAGAGTTTCATTTCTTTTGGAATTATTCAGCAAGTCTTTCAGAGACAAAACTTGCCACTAGAATTTACTACGCTTGACCAACTTGTAAATGAATAATGATTTTGCAAATACATTCAGGTGGAAAAATCCTCTTTTAATTCCGTTTTTTGTCCCTATGTTTAGCATATAGGCAATAGTTTTTTTTTCTAATTCTAATCCATCAAGATTGAAAACTCACGATCGTAAAGTGTCGGCCATGGTTTTTAAAGTTCAAACAACAAGAAATTGTTTACTTCAAGTGTAATTGATGTGTTGAGTTTGAGATTGAATATACTTTATTGAAGGAAGAAAGAACATTGGGATGATTGATTGCAAATTCCTTTTGTCTTATATAAAGGATTACAAAGTGCAAAGTGAAATTTGTTACTTCCAAAGAAGTACATTTGAGTATGATTTTGACTGGAGAAAAACTATAGTATACAATAAATTTTTTTTTTAAATTTCAGGCTCTTGGTCATGTGAGTGGTGGTCATATCAATCCTGCCGTCACCTTGGGCGTCATGGTTGCTGGACAGATGAGCATTCTCCGGGGTGTCCTTTACATGGTTGCACAATATTTGGGCGGAATTGCTGGCGCTGGTCTTCTTCGGGTAAATATTTCCACGTTTTCTCGTCGATAATGCTTTTTTCTTTTGAATGCTTTGAACTTGCCATGCTTGTTTTTCATTCATTTCAACAGATTTCATTTCTTGGAGAGATGCATCTTTTTATCAGATTTGTGAAGCCGTGTCTTTGTATTGCTTACCTATAGTTCAGATGATTCGTTTTATCCGCTTCATAAAGTCACGTGCAACATATTTTATCCGTTTCGTGAAGATCTTTAGAAGAAACTTCGAAGGTTCTTCTCGCTCGTTGCATCAAGACATTTGTATTTATCCGTTTCGTGTAGACATTTCTTTTTATCCGTTACATGAAGATGAAGCTTTATACTTTTTAAATATTCTTTCATCGTAGCAGTTGCTATGTTTTGAATTCACTATAGGCGAATGAAAGAATTGTCATTTGAATTAACTGTCATGAATTATGATAAGCAGTTGCTTTTCCCTTTTTTGGAGCCCCCTGAATAATAAGGAAACGTCAGGCCACTGAACGATTCAACGAGGAGTATAGTTAAGATTGACTGTACAGGCTCTTGATCTTTTAATATTGTTGAAGACAGGTTTGCATTCTTTATAATACAGATAATGTATAAAAAATGTCAAATGACTTGTTGCATTTATTTTTAGATTATACAGATCCGAGCCTTGCGAATGCAGAATGCCGTTAGGGACAATATATAGAAGAGGAAAGTATATAGCACCTATAGAGAGTATCATAACGAGAGTAAATAAGTGATTAAGATGTTTTGAAGCATTCAAAAAAGGTCATCTGGGCTGGCAGCTTTTCCATGTAAATTCACTTCACTCCTCAGCTAAGCTTAATTTAAATGGTAATTTAAAGATAATAAATTGAAAAGTTATTGACGTAATGAGAGTTACTTAAGGGAATTTTCTCAAGCTAATATTAATGGAGCTGAGAGTCAAAAAAATCTAGCGAATATTACTTACAATTAGAGGGAACTTAGCTCTAGATTACGTCAGAGTGTCTATATTAGGATATATTTTTAAAATCACAAAAGAGAATCGACATTGAATGATGATCAGAAATTTGTAGTCTGTCTGTAGAGATTGAAATTGAGACTATTCAAAGCAAAGGCAGGCTGAAACCAAGTCAGCTATCATCACAACTGATGTGTCGTAAAGTATCTCACTCATATGGAGATGTACACGTTACTGGTTAAATTAAATTAAATCTCGTGTGCATGTTTAAATCACAATTCAATTTGCACAAAAAATTATGATAAGACTATTAGCATTCATTTATATTAGTTATTTCTTTTGACTCAATTTGCGTCATTTAAACTTTGAAAGTCATCTATGATATTATTAGTCTGTTTTGCAATGCAATAAGCATTAGGGTAATGTAGTGGCGAGCAAATTGAATAATAAGAATTAATTTAACTACATCGACTTGCTCGGCAGAAATTCATTTAATTACGCTCCATCATGTATGTATAGTGACTGTGTTGATAGAACTCGCGTGGCAGGCTCCTTTAAGACTGTACTGTTTGCTTACCCCCAACAGCTAACTATCTTCATTATTCGAAGGTGAAAAGCATTCCATTATAATTAAATATTCCAAGTCGGACATTCTCAAACAGTGCGGATATTGTATAGTTAGAATTTACTACTTTCCAATTTAGTATGATGACATCTATTTCATCTTTTTAGTATGGTCATGTGTGGGTTCGTCCAGGTCCATATGCAGATATGCAGAATCATCTTTTAAAATGTTTGATGTTCAACGAAATTGTTTTCAAAAGGTTAAGGGATACAAAACTGAATATGCCTGAACTTGGATTTATAATTTTATTTTCGCTCATTCATGTATATACATACTTATACGGTGCCATATAGATTGTTTATAGATTGTTGATAGAAATAGAGACTGATTTTGCCTGTACGATGTGAGGTCAAAAACGAAAATAAATACTAAACAAATTATGTCAATTGGCAGTGTAATAATTTACCCCGTGCTAACCTTCAAAATGCTTTCTTACTTGATGTTTAATGTAAATGTGAGAGTAGGAGAAGCTATTGTGTTACAGATTTGTCCAGTAAATGTTCAGGGACGACGCACAAAGGTTTCCCTTAAATGAGATTTAATAGCTCTATCGTTTGTAAGTAAAGAATACAGGTTTCAAGCGTAAAAATGCAAAGATGCGGTTGACAATAGTTTTGAATCTGCATGTCTTAAAAATAGAATAATTTTGTGGACGGAAGGCATGTACGTACATATATGAGACCGTATGAGTTTTAGATCTCAAAGTTATTTGTAATAGGTGACAGAAGGAGATAAGGAATCTGCTACGCTGCTGTGGTCGTTCGTTGGCAGACAGTCAGTTGACTATGAAGGAATTATTAGGGATGAACGAATGCATACAGAACATTATCAGATAATCTTAATCCTGTAATAAATACGCTCTGTATGGCATTCACATGAAAGTCATTTTATTTTTAGGGAGGACCAAAAGTCACAGTTGCGTATGACAAGAATGGAACTAATTGTCATGTATGTGTGTGTGTACACTAAAGCAGCATTATCCACTGTTCAAACACAAACTTGACGCCAACAAGTTTTTAATGAGCTCTCTAAGTTTCTTTTTGAATTTACTATAAAAGCATGTGTATGTACATACAAGCTCACAGTTGGGGTCTACAGGAATCCTTTCTTGATACAGAGGAACAGTTGACAGAAGGATGTAAAAATGTCCGTGCTAGAGCAATAACTGAATTGAAAGAGATAGGAATTTTAATAAAAACCACGTCGTCGTCAGTCCTTTCGATTTCAAATGCTTTTATTACAGCCAGAGAATGAAGGACGGGGACTTCCTGCAGGTTTAGAATTAGATTCAAGGTGCTAATAAATCGTATAAACTGAATATATGAGGTTAAGAAATATTGCCGTATAATAACTCAAGTCCGGCATACAACAAAGTCTTTGAGGCCGATAGAACTGACTCGCTCACAATCAGTGATACTGACATATTGCCCAAGCAATAAGTGTTCGCATTTGATTCTTAATTATATTGACGTATTGCCTAAGTGCTCGCACTTATTCAGGAACAATCAGATGAGAATTGATTGTTAGATAAAAGCCTTGGATTTAACTTTCATTGGGAAATTAATTAATTTAAATGAGGGGAATTTATGAGATTCAGTAACTTCCGTTGACGATGGTCTTGGTACAAATGGGATTGCAATTTGGAAGGCAATATTTCAGTATCATTTATGCTCTATTGTTATTACTCTGTCATAAATGCCTGTAGGTAGTTCAAAGTCGGAATTTCGTGAATGGATGGAGGCTGTACCATCCACGATTTGTAAACATAGAGGATTCCGTGCATGTTCATGTTAATTGGGCATTAATAATCAACAGGGGAAGATGCCCTGGTCAATTATTTTGATTCGTTTCGTGTTAAAGTGTCGTAATTATCCAATATCCATTTCTCTATTTTTGTACAAAACGTATTCTCACATTTGGAGCACAATAAGCGTGCATACGTGGCAGTTAAAATAATGACAAGAGAAAATTCACACTTTTCCCAAATACTGCGCAGTGCAATACGTCAAACAATTTTTTAAAGTACGTCAACTAATATTAATTTTAACATATTAATATGCACCTCTAAAAGTTTTCAGGTGTTTGTGTAAAATCGATGATTATTTTAATACATGTAAAGTATAATAGAGCTTCATGAATTTCTGCATACAGAACTGAGGAGGTTACGCGACCATTTGTGAACACATTTATAAGCCTGTCTCACTTATCTAGTTGCATACATTATGCTCACAATACAGACTGCAGCGTTTACTCTACTTTTGATCATGTTATTAGCACAGTTGTAAAAATTTATTGATGTTTGCATGTATGCAGACGAAAGGTGTCAAAAGAATTTTCATAAATGCTCATCTCTTACCTAACCTTAATCATATGTAGTCAGGTGTGCTGTACTGAATGCATTATTCGCACTTAATTCATTATAATTCCTACCATCAATAACGCTCATCGCTTCAGAAGTACAAATGCTTTCACAGCTTTAAAATATTCACATTAATTAAAAGCTGCTGTGTTGGAAATTTAAAATTAATCTTGAACTTATGATAATTCATAGGTTGCCACTCCATATGATGTTGTTAAAGGATTCAGTAAGACTGCTCAAGGCTTGGGCTCTAATAGCTTGCAATCCGGAGTTTCTGCCGGCCAAGGAGTCCTGGTTGAGGCTATGGTCACCTTCTTGCTTGTCATCGTTGTCTTCGGATGCTGTGACAGTCGGCGTGACGATGTTAAAGGTAGATGTTCCTATACTCATTTTCAAGTATCATTTCTCCATATTTGGGGTTATGCTTCCATAATCATTTGAACTTAAGAGGTCTACTACTATATGGTGGGAGTATATTTATGATTTTTTCTTACTGATACAAGAATTTGGTACAGGAATTGAATACAAGAAGTATCAAGTTGTACTTAATATATTTTTGTAAGAATTAAATAACTCAACTTTACAAGACCAGCAAGGAATGTCTCAATTAACTTTTTGTTTCATTTGATTTCAGGATCCGTCCCGCTCGCTATTGGTCTCACTGTCGGCATCTCACATTTAGTAGCTGTAAGTCGAATTGATTCTCAACTTATCTGTCATCTCTAATTTTACTGGAGCTTCTCTCGCTGGTTTATTTTGAACCGGCTTGTCTTTCATAGTTGTCCAAATATACTCATGATTAGATCTTGAGCATTGATACTGATGATGAATACTATACTACTATATTATATGACATGCTTTTGTTACTGTAGATTGGCTTCACAGGCACTGGAATGAACCCAGCTCGTTCATTGGGTCCGGCTGTGATCACTTCCACATACGACGATTTATGGGTAAGATTGTAGTTTTAAGTATCTATACTGACTTACTATACTGACTATACATGTATTATTACATAAGCATTGTTATGTAATACAAATTAAAAAACGTATGTGAGTTTGTCTATATAGAGACGTAGAAGTTATTATAGGTTCTTATGTAATGTGTGTGGCTCTTGTCCATGGAGACGTTGTAATGTTTAAAACAAAACGAAAATACTCATAATAATGCTTTCAATTCGTTTCGGTACAGACACTTACTGCGTCTAATCTAATGATTTTAAAATTGAAAGGATGGAGTAAGTAGATGAGGACAAATCAAAATAAAGGACTACCTTAGGTCCGCTGAATTGAATGTCGAGTGACAATGGAAATAATTCTTATCATGTAAATGCAAGGTGAAAACTGCATTGTCACGGGAATCCATTTACGCACATACTAATGTGGACATGACAGATTTATAATTTATTAGTTCCCAATGCCCTTTTAAGAACTCCGATTTTAAAGCTGCACATGCTATGCTGAAAAAGCGTGCCGATTGCAAATTTGTCATATATACGTACAGATATTACCCTCGTGTTCCATGCTCTCAAACTCTTACATATATAATCTTTTGTTGTAATTAGCTTAACGCCCTCTTGTCCAATTTTGGAATGACTAAAACAATTTGTTTCCTTCACGTTCATATATAAATTGAATAGTTCGGATAATGATGAACGTGCTGAATTAAAATTAATTAAAGGAACCATTTCCAATAAAATCCCTCGGTCGGATACTTACTCAAGGCGTCGGCAAAACAATCAAATGTTAGCAGTATTCAGTGTAAGTTTACATGTGATCTACACGGACTTCTTCGATTATTGTCTGCAGTATACGGCTTCATAAATATGTACTCTTTAAACTTTCATGCTCTCGTGGTACGACTGACGTTTTAGATTAATATGTATAGAAATTATTTTTTACAATAACTTTCGTCCCGTTTTCCAGTCCCATAGTTTTAATAAAAATTCATTGGTTAATAATATCTTCAGTTGTGGAGGACATCAGAGTAAACTAAAAGTAACTATAAGCAACCTTGGGGTATACATGAGGCTGTTTTAGTCAGTGAGAAGGGCCAATCCGTAGCCTGCATGGCATATCGGATGGGTTTAATCTTGTTCGTAATGTTGCACACTCAGTGCGAAAATGCAATTATTATTATTTCATGTAATTCTGTAGAAAGGAACACAAATTATTTCGGTTATCATGTTGAGAAGCAACAGGCAATAAATTCTATGATCCATTACTAAGCCCATTACCGTTTGCATGTAATACAACAGAGCATGAAAATTATTGTTAATTCCGTATAGTCGTCATTCACACTTCGAGAGCATTACTTTTACAGGTTATTCCCGTTCCCGTGTCCAGTTCACTGTAATTCCGGACCTTGAAACTGAACAAGGAAGTTCTATTGTTTGCAGAATTCAGATGAATATGTTGTGAAAAAATTGCATGTCGTCATGCAAGTTGTAATTACTATATAGACTTAGAGATACATGCCATGTCATGATTCCATTAATTTTTCATATCCGTGTTCACAGGTTTACTTCGTTGGACCTTACGTTGGTGGAGCTGCTGCTGGAATCCTGTACTCTGTTCTGTTCAAAGCCAAAGGAACCAGCGAGTCCGTCGATTTTTAAAGCGGAAACGTCTGGAAAAAAATGATCTATGCGGAGGAAAATAACCAAGTTCTCAAACAAATGTCGGCCTTTTGTCATCGTTTGTTACTCTTTGGCAGCCTGTGTGCATGTTTTCAAGAATAGTTCAATACCTACCAAAAAAAAACTCACCCCTTGGGTTACCCTCGCGAAATTATTATAAGAGATATGCGCTGATACCCAGTCTTGTGCTCCTGAATATGAATGAAACATAGATTTTAGTAGTGTTTAGTTGTTAAGATTCTGATTCATCTATTTCCTATGTAATTTCCGTATTTAAAATTTAAATATTAAAAGATCAGCTTAAAGTAAGTATATACAAATGTAATAGATTATAGACTACTACCACTCAGATTAACTGCTAAAGTTCATTCGTGCCTACATGTCACTGAAATCTGCACACGGCATCAAAATGCGGTACTTTGTCTGTGAATCTGTAAATTATAAGTGAGCACTCGGCTTGGTGAAGTGCCATCTATTGTACTTGTCAATCATTAAATAGGTGTGAGTATGTAATATCAATCCTGGAAACTCATTCTTTCACATTCACTTTGTTTAGCTATATATTTAATTAAAAATTAATATTGGTTAATTTAGCAACTAAGTGTACTATAATTAATTATGTAAGCGTCTCTATATATGAAGATTAATTGTTTACATCTTTCATTTTTAATAATATATGATTTACAATTAATACTCATGGAAAAGATCTTGATTATGGAAACCGGTTGAAAGTAATAAAGATGTACATACATTACATTTTAGTGCTAACAAGTTTTATAATCTCATTTCCTCCAAAAACAATATCTCCGATTCTTCCAGCTTTATTGCCTAGAAAAAATACATAAGATGCTGTCAACATCAGAGCCGTTCTGATGACTTCAAATATATTTCTCTATGCTAAAATATTTAGTCATACCTATGTTGTGGGAATTAAGATGCTTTTCTTATCATAGAACCTACAAGATTATATCTGCAGAAGTTGTAGTCCTACATTTTTTGAGTTTTGTTGTTATCTAAGTTTACAATAATCATGGAAATTGTATAATTTGTCTTTGAACTTCAAAGAATAAAACATGTATTAAACCTATATAGAAATAATGAAACCAAGCTCTGCCTTCTGCCTTGAAGATGAATGTTTTGATGCATTTATTATTTGCGCTGTTGGTATGTAGTCAAATGGTAGAATAGACAAATTTTCAACAGGGGAAAGTTAAAAAAAAGTAAGGAAACTTAAAAAATCCAAGATTTATGGAATTTACAGTTTATCCACAACTTGTCGTCAAAGTTCACGGAGTTTTTAAGTGTCCATGAAGGAATATTGAAGTATAAGAGTAATGAAAAAAGAGAATTGCGGCTCAAAATCAAGACTATTCCAATTTGGCATGCTGGAATTATTGTGATTCACTATAATTTGAATCTTTTATACCTGTTGCCCAACATCAGTTTAGAGCAGGATCAGTTGGTGTAACGGGTGGATATGTCATTAAAGTTAACATAGCTCTACAACACACATGGGTAAATATTTTTTAATTAGAAATTCATGGCCGTTGGAGTAATGTAGCTAATCCTAATAGTCCACATGCATTGGCCAAAAAGAAATTTGTAACGAGAGATAGATAGATTATCCGGCTATAAGCACGCGTACTTAAATTTTCTTTATTGACATTAATATAGATACTTATGAGTGCGACGAACAAAGCACAATTCTTATATGTGAAGATACGTACATACGTACACAATCTGGATATCTGTTCAAGGGTAGAATCGGAATTGACACATGTGCTCAAATCCCATTAATTTAATTCCTCAGCACCTGACCTTTCAGTGTGAAGTTACAATTTTCTGAATGAAAGTCTTACATATAAGTACAGATAGATAGTATAATACATTCACATATATACGGGTACAATGCACATTGATTACTTGTCTATACTATTTTCTGAACGAAGTAGCAGGTTTCATTTCCACCATTGAATGAGTAGTAATCCGTAGTAACAAACATATGTAAATTATGACATGATTAATAAATTACCTTTCAATTTACAACTGGAACTATGGAAGCACGTGCGTGTTCCATTCATTGATAAATTCAGTCTCCTATAGCTTGAAATTAATTTTCAGATATTCCCTTTGAAAATGTAAACTTCGATGTAAATTTACTATGTTAAAAATTGTGGACGCAAAATATTTCCCGTTATATTAATTTACTATGTTAAAAATTGTGGACGCAAAATATTTCCCGTTATATTAACAAGATACTTTTTACTCTGGCAAGCTTGATTATCAAATTGAAGGCTGAGTTCGAATACTGTGGAGTCGTTCCTGGACCATGCTGGCGGCAGATTTTTGTCTGTACTTCCTTACCTTACCTCAGTTTCCAGCCTATACGGATTACAGGATTTAATTTAACACAATACAGACAAAACTCGTTATAAGGGATCCTCTAGGGACACGGAAAATTTGTCCACTATAAATACTGTCCCTTATATGCACATAAGGGATAAAATCCCTTATAAAATAAATACTCACATTTTGTTGCAAATTAAATTTTAGTAATTAGAAAAATACCTAGTTTTAATAATTTAGTGAATCTGGCGTAGATACTTTCAGTAAACCTAATAAGGTTTGTAAAAAACAAGTAATTAGTAATTAAGTAAGTAACTAGGGTTTATACATTAATTAGGGTTTGTTATGTGGTGTGGAACAAATATAATAAGTCTAACATCTCCAGAATATACTAGCAGTTCATTTTTTAATAATCTATGGCGCTAAATAAATTAAAAGTTATTCGAAATTTGTTGACTAATACTGATAATATTCTGGAGTTGGGTAAAATACAGAACAACAGAAGGTTTCAAGAACTATAATTAGAAGAAACTGTTTGCTTGCGACATTGCGAGCTAGATTACACTATAATTAGCAAAAGTGAAAACTGTAAATGTCGGAAAAAATGAAAATAATTTTTGCGCAGAAGTACTTTGAAAGCTTATTGGTAGTGAATTTTAGTTCAAAATGCACTTTTTTTTCAACAAATCCCTTATAGGCACTGTATTTTACTCTTGGCGCCCTCGGAAATGCTTCACTATAACGAGTTTT
>JAQGAK010000816.1:0-51575 GCA_034696945.1 Lipothrix lubbocki | reverse complement strand
AAATCGGACCACGGGTTATTGAGTTATCGTGCAACCGGACGTACGGACGTACGGACATGCACTAATACATGAGGGGCCTCGCCCCCGGGGGCGCTGCCCTTAAAAACCGTAATTTTAATGATCTTTAGGGGCAGAGTCCCCAGGCGAGGCCCCACATTGGGCACTGGTGATACAATTTCTAATTTGAAAACTTCTTTCAAAATGGATATGTAGTTAATAGTTAAAAAAGTATTACCAATATGGATATTCAAAACAACCTGTGTGTCGTGTTTTTTCAAAATTTAAGTTTTTTGTAATAACAATTAATTCGAATTGAATGAATTTTACTTTTAAGATGTTAGTTCTATTCTGCGTGACGAAAGATTACGTTGTAATTCGTAAGCTTGCGCTAATTATGTGAATAAAACTGTTAACAGCAGTCCTATCCTCAATCTTCCTGTCTATCATATCTTTCAAATTTATGTATACGTAGAATTATCATTGAATAGTAGAAACAGGAGAAATATTTCACCTATCTTTACTATCAGATTTAAGATCAAGCTCAATACTGTCCGGTGATTGTATGTATTTAAATTTGGAATTTTTTTGTAATGTGGAGTTTGTATTTAAAGTGACTGGCACGTAAATTGAAAGACCAAAATCCCAATCATTTTTAGATACTTCGGAACCAAAGTTTTTAGATAACTTATATTACAGTAAAATATTAGTCTCACAAAATCAAATCCTATCACACTACCGGCAACCTGCGTTCTTACATACCTGCATTGTTAACACCGTGAGTGATCAAATGGTGCGGAGCTAATATGGGTGCTAAGTGGTCTGATTTACGGTTGCACAATTTGAATAGCCCAAGGCCGCAATTTGTTGTGCAGTCCCATGGGATGCGGAGGGGGAATGGGCTGGGTCCCAGTTGTGTTATAAAGCTATGGCGGCAGAGTGCCTTGCAAGTTGTACAAAGAGAGATTGCGAAATAAATAACTACGATGGCGACACTGTATGTATAGCCTTTGGATGCATCGGAGTATAAACCCGATTTGTTTATTATTGGTCTTCGAGAGTTCAATTCAACGATATTTCCATTTTCATCCGGTAGATTTGGTGAATTTGGAGGCCTGATTACTTCCAGCAAGCAACTTCCGATGACTTTTGGAGATGTGGACTCTGTACTTTGTATAGGACAGGACAGTAAAACATTCTGAAGTGGTTGGGGGTTTTTAAATGGTATATGCACATATTTTGATTATACTGATAGTTGATTTCTTTCGTCCTTCTTCTAATTGTTGTATGATGAAATTTGCATTCCTTTGTTAGGATTTTATGGAAATGGCAATGCTAACAAATTGTACTGGCTAAATTGAATACTTTAACAGAACTTTTTGGAATTTTTATCTGAAAATATAATTATTATAATTTTAATGCATACTACAAGAGTAGTTTACCATCTATTCATACATGCAACTTTTTTGGAAAATTAATATAATAATAACAATATCAATTAAAAATCTTATTGTTATACTAGTATAATTTTATTAGTTTTTTAACTAAAACGCATTTTAATTTTATGGAATTTGTTATCTAACTTTAAATTCTATTAAAATTCAAATTTTTATTTTATGAGTTTATTCCGAGTAATTTCGTTGTTTTAATCAAATGTTCAACGCACTCACGGAATTTTAAAAAAACAATTAATGAAATGAATTGTATACATGTATTGGGGAAGCGTATGGGAATTAAATAAACCAATTTAAAAATCCAAGCTTTTTCAAAAATCAGTTTTAGCTTTCAAAACACGACTTTACTGGTCATATACATTAGACGATCTTTAAAGGTTTCAAGCTCAGATTAGAAAAATTTGGAACAAATTGGTTTCCGCAAAAATGGCCGTAGCCGGTTTTAGCCGGTAGAAACAAAATCATCTAATTCGATTGCCTTTGTAATTTTTGAAAATTAAATGAGTGGAACGTTCCCCTTTATTTTGCCCTGCAAAACGCCAATGTAACTACAAACAGGCAAGAATTGGCTTGGTAAGGAAAGGATTGCACAAAATGTGTTTTAAAACTTTGGAATAAATTACGGCTGGACTTAGGGATGGGCACGGGTACAGGAACAACCCGGGTATTTGGGATCAGGAACAGGACCAAACTGGGAACAGTTGAAAAGTACCCAAAACAATCAGGAACAATTTGGGTACATTCAAATTGTACCCAGAAATTTAGTGTACAGGAACAGGAACGCAAGTCGTTCCTGTTTGTGTTTTCCTATATAGGAACAGGTCCACACAATGGCAGACCTGTACTCAAAAATGTCTTGTGTTCATTGACATTTATCCTTAAAAAGCCAATTGCTAGATGTTCGTCGAACTGCGCATAAATAACAAATGCCCCGAGAGTAATAATTTGAGGAATTTTTAGAAAAAATTGCAAAATTACAGCGTTTTTATAAATAGGTACTTTCCAGAATGGGTATTTTTCAGGAACGGTTACTTTTCAGGAACGGGTACTTTCAGGAACGGGTACTTTTCAGGAACAGGAACAGCATTTTGTATTCAGGAACAGGTACAGGTACATAAATTGTACCTGCAAGATTTTTGGACAGGAACAGGTACACAAAATATGTACTTGAATGTGGTACCTGTTTCTGATCAGGAACACAGATTTTGGACCCATGCTCATCCCTATCAGAAAATGCTTCTTGAAAAAAAACAACTGTTCTTCAATATGTACAACTGTTTTAACAAACTAATACTGTGCACTGTCAAGCTCACACTAATTCAGTAAAAAAATCAAATATTTCCCGTTGCATCTGTATACCTTTCTGGGAATTAAACTGCTTATGGTTTCCCCCCAGCGTCTGCGAAAATTTTCCCTAAGAAACAGTTTCTAAAGTTGTGAATGGAAATGAAAGCAAAGTATTTAAAACGTCTAATGTTTGTAGGGGGGTTATTTCTTAATAAAAATCTGCAAAAAGATATTTCTATTTGGAAATAATTTACGTACTCAATTTTGCAAACAAATTATACAGTTCGTTAAATTGCTGCTACAATAATTATTGTGGTAACCGTCTCATAAATGTTTTTTCGAAAAAAACGTTTCAAATTATAATTGCGCAAATATCAAACTGACCCAATACTTGTTTTAATTTTAACGTTAAATTATGCCAGCATTTGGCCCTAAATATAAAATCGTAAGTTTAATACGCCCAAAACTCTTGGCAATATTATTTTGGAAAAGTCAAAATTGTACATTATTGAATGCAATAATTTAATGTATTGTTATGGCCTTTGTTCATAACGTTATTTTATACATAATTTGGAATCTTATAAATTATTAATAGTAGAAAGTATATAATAGCTTCAATGTAAAAATCTTAAAATGTAATCATCAAGGGATATTCTAGGGTATCCGGGCGCGACGGAACTAGGGTATCCGGGCGCATCGGTTACAAAAACGTATCCGGGCGCAACCGATTTCCCGCTAATTTTTTCAAAATATAGGACTTGACGTTAAGTCCCAAAATCCATTTTTTATGCCATTCAAAAAATATCCGGGCGCATAATAATATCCGGGCACACATCCTGACATCTGTCGGATCCAATCTGATGGACGTTACTGTTTGCCTATTGGTTACGATTTCAAAAATGTATGCGACCTTATTTTCTGCATTATTATTTTCTCTCTAAATAAAACAGTACATCCCGACAATTTAAAATTTGACCCTATCGCATGAACGTTACTGCTCGCCTAGTTGCGATTTCAAAAGTGTTATCGCTTGTTCTATAAATAACATCTAAGTGAGGGCGACTAAACATTAAGTGGCGACCTTATTTTCTGCATTATTATTCTCTCCCTAAATGAAACAGTACATCCCGACAATTTAAAATTTGGCCCTATCGGATGGACGTTACAGCTCGCCTATCGGTTACGATTTCGAAAATGTTATCGCATGTTCTATAAATAACATTTAAGTAAGGTCGACTAAACATTAAGTGGCGACCTTATTTTCTGCATTATTTTTCCCTCCCTAAATTAAAACAATGTATTCAGATATTAGTTAAAATTTGACTTTACGCTAAGTCCTAATATCCTACAGACAATACACATTTATACTTACCATGGGACTTAACGTTAAGTCCCAACTTGCTCACAGTACATACACCCATATATTCAATATGGGCTATGTACTTACACGCGTATAGTTGACATATAAGTCTTACTCCAGTGCTTTTCCTATTTAATGACATGTTCGAAGGTTCAGGGTGATAATCTAATCGAACACGTGTAGGTAAAGGTGAAGCTACTTTGGAAGGAAAAATTGCGTAATCATTTTAACTGCCGTCTTTAAATTCCAAAATACCTTGACCTTGACCGGACGAGACTTGACGGGGTAAGTTTAAAAACATTAAAAGCTTTATTCACATACACATTCTAATACTGATTTCATATACAAGTAAATTAAATATACGGAAATAACCAAAAATTGGGACGGTTTCGGCGGGAAAATTGAAACAACTTTTTTCTCGATTTCCCGCATTTGAAGCATTCTAGCAAAATTTAAGATTAACATATTTTCAGAATTTCAACGCTACATTAAATTTTACAGCTATTCAGAAATCATTATTAAACGTTTATTGTTCCGTCTTTGTTTGATTTATAATTGTTTCGCTCGTGAAAGATTTACTAGCATCCCTGGAGCAAATATCGTGACTGAAGTACGTCGGTAAATTTGGATCTTGCTTTATATTTATTTATTCATATTTTTTGTATTTACATTACAACGTTTTTGAATCCACGAGGAAGGCCAGTATTGAAATGGGATGTGTGTATGGATTTATTGATTTGGGTAGAGCCCCTTCAATATTTAATTAAGAAATTACATTTCAATTAGGCATGATTTGCAATTTCATACTGTTGGATTACAAGGTTTTTTTCTATAACTGTATTGAAATGGGATAAAATCAGTCCATTTGGCTTTTTACAAACATTAGGGTACAGATTATGTAATTTCAAGGAGTGGTAATTGGGGATGTAGTAATTTGCAAGACGTTTTGTACAAAGTTTTCGTCCTGAAAACTGGTTTGTTAATTGTTTTTGGGTAATTTAATAGCATTTTGAAAAATTCATCGAATTTCGAAAATTTTAATTTCTTATGCAAAATAACATGGAAAATTTTAATGAAGACGTGGTCCCCCCTTACTACTTTTCACCGACCCAACACCATTAATTGCCTCTGACTCCAACATCAGGGCGAAATGGCACGAACTTTCATGTTTGTTTCTGTTGTATAGCTAATACCTACATCCAGTAAAAATTTCAAGTCCGTAGCTCGGCGGCACCCCAAACCATTTACTTGTTAGACGTGAATACCAAAGATACGAAGAATACGAAGATTTCCACTACTGTCAAAGTTATTGGTAAATTACAAAATTGTAAAATTCAATGCACTTACAATGTCATTCATCAAGTTCATCCGAACGGATAATAATCCTTGGGACGGAATTAGTTTATAGAAACACGTCGCATGCTGGCAAGTCAATGAAGTAATAAATGAAGCTAAAACAAGTTACGATGAAACCCGTAATTTCGTGTTTTATATTGGCTTAGTATATGTTTACCTGAATATGGATTCTAATATCTTGGCATCTATAAATTTGGCGTCAACGAATCCCGATTATTATTAATTACGCCGATTAATTTGCCAATCAAATTAAATGTTTGATCTTTTAATTTTGATGTGCCAACATGTAATAAATTGTCATAATTAAATTAATAGAAAATTACTTAGTACATAACTTAAGGCTGCACACAAAAATTTATATAATATGGTATAATAGATAGTCAGAATAGATCTTTCACAATCACACCGTCTTTCCGTGCGAATTAAAATTAATGGTACATGAGGAAACCTCTGGACGATAGAGAAATAAATTAGCTCACATTTCGAAATGCTATTGTGAGCAATTTACCAAAAATGCGGCATAAATAAATTAGCATGAAAATTATTCCTGCGTAACGAGGTCATAAGGTATATGTAAGTATACTAACAGCAGTAGTTCCTTTTTCAAATATGCGTCTCACCTACACTTGTTTACGGATATACGCCTGTTTGACTCAATTCTTTTATGCGTACAAACCAACTCGAATATTTTGCTTACTTTGGTTTTGAAAGAGTTGCAATTCACATAGATGAAGCTCGAGTGATATTTAATAAAAATAAGTAGAAATGAGAAGGAAATAATTAAAATGGCGCAAAAATATTTCAAATTTATTGTTTTGTGGCTGATTTGTGGCGCTTTAATATTTACTCCGATTGATTGCGTTAAAATGAAAAGTTCCGGCGGAAACGTGAATAGACAAGTGCAACACATTTTAAAATACTTATTAGATCAAAATAGACTGGACTTATTAATGAAAAATCGGATTCCGCACTGTGCTTTAGAATTAATCTTACAATGTTCAAAAGATTTTGAACTTGTTCAGGATTTAATTTCTGGACAATACATTACGACTGGTATTTATCATTCACACAATAAAGGCCAATTTGTTGAGTTTCAAAATTCTACGAGTTTCCACACAGTTCCAAAAATGCACGGGGAAATGTTCAAACATTCGGCGTTCTGTAAAAACGTGATGATTTTCCCTGCAGCTACAAAATCTGGATTTTTAGAAAATATTAATTCTCAAAGTTTCAACCAAAGACTGGAAATGTTACATTTTATTTTACTACAAACTCATAAAAACCTGGTTGAAACGTGGACTGATCCAGTGATTCAAAGATTAAAATTCAAAACTGGTGTTGTACTTGATGCTGAAAATAATAAAAATATTTTAATGACCCAGCACACGTCAAATTTTGATTCGGAAGAATATAAATTGGTAGATAAATATTTATTTGAAAAACCAGCTTGGTCAACATTGCGAAACCAAAAATTAAGTATTGCAATGATAGATCTCGTGCCTTATGTTATCAAGGATTTCCGAAATCAGCAACCTGTGCTAGGCTTGTTTTACGATTTTGCCACAACTTTTGTGCAGTCGTATAACATTACGACTCAATTCAGAATTGCTTATGGGAAAACCGCAAGGCTAGCAAATGGAACTTGGGAAGGTTTCGTCGGGGACTTGGCTGCCAGGAGATTGGACTTATTCCTTGGAATGTCCCACATTTTGGAGCGTACGGAAGTAATGGATTTTAGCACGCCGCTATTCTGCGCTACATTCCGCGCATATGTTCCCCATCCGAAAGTCAAGGTGAAATGGCAGGCGGTGGTCTATCCATTTGATTTCCAAGTGTGGACTCTGATTTTAATATTTGCATTTGGTTCAATCCCGATCATTTATATTCATTTGGTCGTGAAACGTGGTGAGGCGCCGCCGCCAAAGGACGTTCTGTATACCGCAATGGTAATTCCGTACTCAGCGCTATTGCAAGAAAGTCGAAGTATCCCAAGGCGCGTGAGGTTCCTGATGGTCATCACAATTTTCTATTCCATAATTATTGGCGTGTTTTACAATTCAAATTTAATCTCATTCCTGACGTTCCCCGAGCCAGATGTCGTCCCTCAGAATTTCGATGAACTAGCAAAGATGCCAGAATATACAATATACAGCATGTTTTATCCTGGCGGAGCGACCGAGACATTCGTAGAAAATTCAATTTCTGGAACTTTTGTGAACATCCGTCAGCGAAAAATCAACGAACCCAATTTTTTAAAATGTCTTCAATTCGCTCTTTTCCAACCTAAATCCATTTGCATTGGTTGGCCAATTGTCGCGGATACTTTAATTGCAAAAAATTTTACATTTCATGGTAATTTTATTCCGTTAAGAAAAACGCCATCTGGCTATAGTCCGTACGTTAGTGCGGCTTACCAAAAATTCTCTAAACATCAGCAGTCCTTTGAATCCGTTGTGGGCAATATGGTGGCTACCGGCCATTTTATTAAATGGAAGGATTCGGCGCTGAAATATTTACAATTAAACGGACGCGCTTGGTTGGAGAATAATAAAGACGGATTTATTTACGGAAAATTGTTGGAGTTAATGGAAGAATTCACGCCCGCGGCAACAAGGCCTTTTGGATTGCAAAACTTTGTCGCTTGTTTCGCGTCAGTGGTCATTGGTGGCGTTTTGGCTGCTATTGTGTGGCTAATCGAATTAGTGTATACAATTAAATGGGAAAATATTTATCGTCAATTACAATATAAGTTCGGAAGCACTATTTGTAAAATATAATTGGAGGAAGTGAGTGAGCATCTAGTAGGATAGAATTATATGAAAATATATTAAAATATGAACTTTTATATGTGACCGTAGGGTAAAGACACACAAATTTGTACGAGACCTTATTAAAGCAAATTATTCCTATGGCCACACGTAATGATAATAATGCTCTTAATAATCCACAACTCTGCGCTAATTATTGAAGTATTAACAGATAAAAATAGAATATTTTGCTGAAAATTTTTCTAATCGCTTATAAATTATACAATTAATTGTAATAATTGCTATATCGTTTATTTATCAAATTATTTTCACGCTGCGTAAAATAATTGCGCTCCCTGGAAATATAATTTCACCATTACAAAGATGGCTCTCCTGCGATTATTCTATTATTGAATAAGTGCAAAAGATCGCGAAAAACAAATTTCATGCATAATTATATGCGAAATTAATTTACGTATCGTTGAAAATACAAACAAAGCCATATCGAGAAAAAATAATTGTATGCAAATGTTCGTATTATATGCCAAAAAATATAAATTCAATAAATAATTACTAATAATATTACTTATTAGTTATATATTAAATACTACATTTAATTATGTCAGTTTTTAGTAATGACATATTATTTTTTAGCAACCCCCACTAAGTTAAATGTTTCTGGAAGTTTCTTGGGTCACCAGCCATATAAATAAGAAATTTGCAAGCTTTAGCTGATGTAGTAAACATTTATACTTCAACGGTCGAATATAAAAACTTTCGTTAACAGTAAATCATAAAATGGTTGATCGAGGTTTGTTCGTTAGAGTATTATTTATGCTCCAGCGGATAATTCTGGACGCAGCAGTTGCAAATAATAATATACAACAAGCTGGAGTTATTAATTTGGGAGGGTTAAGAAACGACGTGAACTTTAGCTGGCAGTATTTATTATTACAAAATAGTTTACAAGTTTTAATGAAAAATGAGATCGGTTACTGCACCATTCAACTCATTGGTAAGGGATCAAATAAGAAATTTGAAATCGTAAATCATGTAGCTGCGGAAAATTACATCACGACTAAAATATCGAATTATTATAAGAATAATACGTTGGCGGATTCAAACAACGACAGTCTGACTAGAGAAACAATCAGCCATATTATAAAGCATTCATCCTTCTGCACAAATATTGTCACATTTGAAGATCTATCTGGACCAGAGCTTCTGGAAGGAATTAAGATTGAAAGTGTGGAAAAAAGCCTTGATTTGGCTCATTTCATTTTTGTTCAAACATTCAAAACTTTAATTCAAATATGGCTTGATCCTGTAATTCAACGTTTGAAATTCAAGACCGGAATTTTAATCGACCCGCCAAATGATCAGAATCTTCTATTAACCAATCACGCAAATGAAAAGTATGACTCGCAAGAATATCAATTAATCCAAAAATATTCGCTATCATCAAAATTGGGTTGGTCATCATTTCGAAATCAAAAACTAAATATCGCGCTACTAGACATTCCGCCGTATGTAATTCGGGATTTCAAAACTCAAGAACCTATTTTGGGAATGTTTTACAAATTTGCAAAGGAATTTGTAGCGTCATACAATATTACGACTGCGCTGAAATTTGGATTTGGTAAGACTGCTAAGTTAGCCAATGGGACGTGGGAGGGATTTGTCGGGGATTTAGTGGCGCAAAAATTGGATTTATTTTTGGGTTTGTCGCATAATTTAGAGCGTTCGGAAGCAGCGCAGTTTAGCACGCCGATTTCCAGCATCGCAATCCAAGCGTTCGTTCCATATCCAAAGGTTAAAATTAAGTGGCAAGCTGTCGTTTATCCATTTGATTTTCAAGTGTGGATAGTGATCTTAATATTTGCTTTTGGGTCCATGCCAATCATTTATTTGCACTTGATTATTAAGCGCGGCGCGGCGTCTCCACCAAATGACGCTTTATACGCCGCGGTAATAATTCCGTACTCAGCGCTCCTGCAAGAAAGTCGGAGCATCCCCAAAAGAGCCAGATTCTTAATGGTCGTGATAATCTTCTATTCGATCATCATTGGAGTTTTTTACAATTCAAACTTAATTTCATTCCTGACGTTCCCCGAACCAGAAATGGTGCCACAGAATTTCGAGGACTTATCACAAATGCCACACTACTCCATTTACAGCTTTGATTATCCCGGTGGTGCGACTGAAATATTCCTTCGAAGTGCAACGTCCGAGCCATATTTGAATATTCGGAGTAGAATTGTCAACGAACCCAATTATTTAAAATGCCTTCAATTCGCGCTTTTCCGGCCGAATTCCGTCTGTGTGGGCTGGCCAAGCGTTGCGGATACACTCATGGCAAAAAATTTGACTCTTCACCGGAATTTCCTTCCGCTTAAAACAACTCCATCCGCACACAGCCCGCATGTCAGTTTTATGTTTCAAAAGTTTTCGAAACATCGGGAATTGTTCGATTCCGTGGCGGGACATCTTGTCGCAACGGGCCATTTTATAAAATGGAAGGCTGCTGGAATGGAATATTTAGTCACTCATGGACGAGCGTGGTTGAATTCAAATAAAGATGGAATTATTTACAGAAAACTGGTTGAGTTGATGGATGAATTCAAACCTGTGGCTACCAAGCCTTTTGGATTACAGAATTTTGTCGTTTGTTTTGCTTCCGTGGTTGTTGGCGCCGGTTTGGCTACAATTGTTTGGGTGTTTGAATTGTTATTGTTTAATCTGTAGAAGGGAAGAGAGAATTTGTTAAAATAAACTAACCCTAAGCATTCTTTCACTTTGATTTATTTAATTCTATTTTTAGGTTTATTTAAATTTAAATGAAATGTTTATAATTTTGAATTTCATTACATTTTTGAATATAATTGTAATTCAGTTTTAAAAACTTTATAAATACAATGTATATGATTATTAGATAAATTTAAATTAAATTATTTCATTTTCTTAACGTAATTTAATCTTGGAATTGCATTAAATTTTTTACTCAAATTAAATTTTGTAACTTAATTTAATTTTTTACTCAAAATAAATTTTGTAACTTAATTTAATTTTTTAAATTTATTTTTTAGTGTATTAATTAATTTTTTAACTTTTTTATGTATTTTTTTTAATTAATTAATTTTTTATGTAATTTAGTTTTTTGATATTTATTAGTTAATTTTTTAATTCAATTTTGTTTTTTGATTTATAATTAATTTTTTAATTAAATTAAAAACTTGGCCATATTATAGTTTTTAATTGCATTATAGTTTATTAGAATACAAAATTGTGACGTTAAAGTTACAGATACCAAATGAGTTAATAGAGTTAATTTAAATGAACTTTTAGTAACGAGCAAATATCCCACTACCCACAATAATGGTATTGATTATACCTAGATTAAAAATAATGAACAGTACTTTCACTAGGATTAAGCCCCTATATGTAATGACGTTTGCATGAATGAAAAATTTTCCTTGGGAATTCTAACATTGCAAGATTATCAATTAGAAATTTTCCTTAAGACACCTCAACTGTACCAACATGTTACGATTTACAGTGAAAATTCAGGTCAAATCAGAAGAATATCATCACAAGGAATTAGTCTACCAATAAGCTTAAACGTTTTGCTGACAAAAAGTATTTTGACCCATTCAACCCTGGAAAGATAAAAAGTACGAATTCTTTCAACCTCAAGAAGAGAATTGGGATTTCCCGATCAGAGTGTTTGACACGGATGCTGGAAAAATACTCTGATACTGTCACAAGTCAAAATTAACTGTTAGTCCAGCAGCTACTAGCAGGCAGGATTCTTTAAATAAGTGTAATTAATAATCTTAAAAAGATAAGAAGCACGCAAGGGTTAACTAAATAACATTGTAAATTGTAGTGAAATATAAGATTTCAAGTTCATAAAGATAAATAAATCAACTGCATGCATGGATGTCACCGTATATGATGTTTATTACTATTTGAAAATTGATTTGAAATGAAAGTGATTGAACGGATGGATCATTGAACTTCCACCGATATTCGGTGTACACTGAACGCAAACCACAGTTATCTTACCAGTAGGTATAAATTAGATTCTCGGATCGTTAGACAACCACAGAAGCTTCCCAATCCTCCAACAAGTCCTACCAAAGTAATTCATTCTGAAAGTTTAAACAAATCAATAACAATTTTCACCATGAAATTCTTTGGTATCTTTGTCGTAATTTCTTTGGGTCTGGTCGCTGAATCTCAAGCAGGTAAATTGAAAACAGCTCATTATAAAATCTTTTTAAAATAGTACAAAATTTGTAAAATTTTATAAAATTCTCTCGGTTCAACCAAATGTTTCAAAAACTGAAATTTTTAAATTTAACCAAAATTTTTCAAATTCTATTAAAATTTTTCAAGTTTAACTAAAATGTAATTAGTATGTTTTAAATTCAGTTCGAAGCTTTAATAATTATTCAAATCAATGAAATCAAATACTTAATTTTTTGTAATATTTAAAAAAAAATATCTGCATCCATTAGTTTTTGCTAATTAAACTTAAAATTAACAATATAACAATATTTATAGTATAGCTAATTAATTGGAAACTTTGTTTGTGTGTAGCGAAATGCGTGTATTACGGCTCCCCTGGGGAAACCGGCGAGCAAACAGCGACTGGCGAGAGCTTTGATCCGATGGGAATGACCGCATCCGCCATGTCCTACTTACCTTTCGGAACGATGCTCCAAGTCACAAATCAGTTCACCGGGAGGACAATCGTGGTGCGTGTAAATGATCGAATGGGAGCGGAACCCAGTGAGGACACCCTGGACTTGACCTACGGAGCTTTTGGAATGCTGGGCAATCACAATGACGGGACCTTCCCATGCACCTACACAATTCTTGGCTAGATTTAATGGCAATATGTCACATATTTATGTTTTATTACGATGCTCGATAATGTCATCAACGCTGGCGTTGACGATAGTACAAAATAGTTGTAATAATTATAACAAATAATGGATTTTTGTCATTTCATAATTTGCTTAAGGACGTGTGTATTTATTATTCAATGTGAACTGTGTGTAAATGTGGAAAACCGTGTAATAAACTATTCTGAAAGTTAATAAATCTATAATCAAATTTACAAAAATTACATTTAATTAATACAATTTATTGTGTAATAATATTGAAATTTTCATCCAACTCTCTAAATATTTAAATTATGAAACAAATATTTTACATTATTAAATTGTTAAAATTAAATAAAGTGTAATTTCCCCCAGGAACAAATCCAAATAACTCTTTTTCAACTATATTCGCACTAAAATCTCTGTAACGGTTTTAAAATTTCGCGCCGTACATACAATACAACGTTTCGATCAATCAGTGTTTTCCCGTGCAGAGCACGGGGTTAAAGCTAGATTTTTAAAAAAATTCATTAACACAAATTTTAAATTTTGAAATAATTTCACATAATGCGTTTGCACTATTCACCACAGCTTTTCCAGCTCGCTAAGGAACCGCGTAGTAAGAAATATAATAAAAGAAAAGAGTAATAAAGCAGGAGTAAAATCCGACACGTATTAAAAATGTTGAAACGTTTATCAATATTAAGCAGGTATATACACACATGTACATATATATTGTGTACATTCAAGTTGTAATCATGTTTGCGATATTACTGTATTACATGGGTTTTGAAGGATGTCAATTCGCAGTGGACATGTCAACCGACAAAGATAACCGCTACACGACAAAGATAAAATATCCTCGCCCTTCGTGTTCAACTTACTTACCTGCAAACTAAAAAAGATAAAGTAAAACTTTGCTCATCATTGAATATATAATATGCTGTGTAATCTGCTGATAAATGCAGTATAATGTGTAATACGAATACAGTCACAAAATAATAAAATATTCACAGCTGCATAACAACAAGCTTTTCATGTCGTTGTAAAAATTTAATGGACTGAAGATTTGATAGTACAATTTTCATTTACAATAAATTTTAATGATATACTTTATTAAAGGCTTGCAAAATATCATTGACTGTTTTAATGTTTTAAGCATGCTCGCAGTTATTTCAAAAAGTTAAGGTAAGTACAATTCATAAATAATTTTGAAATTCAGTTATTAATTGTTTCAGTATTTGTTATTTCATTAGTTGCTTTTAGTTAATTTTGTATTTATTTGTTTTAGTATTTACTATTGATCAATTATTTTCAATAATTGGAATATTTGTTATTTATTTAATTTTGTAATTTTTTAAAACTTTTTTGAATTGTATAGATTTTGTAAGTTTTGTAATTTTTTTTTTATTTTAATAAATTTTGTCTTTTTTAAAAATAATTTTTATTTAATTAAGTTGTGTTAAATTTTATATTTATAATTGTTTTTAAACATTTTTGATTTTTATTTAATATTTTTCTAAATATTTTGTAGTGAATTATTAAACAAAAATTATTACTATTAAAAATTCCATCTAAAATTATGTTATAGAATTTAGGACCCAACCTCCAGCCAAATAATCTGCAAAATGCCGGAAAGAGAGCAACAATCAGATCCAGTTGAGCCGTTAGCGGTGGCCAACGGCCACACTAATTATTCTTCAATAAACGCGCCAAAACCGGAGGAAGAAACTGATTCTGTGAAAAAACGAACATTTACGGAAAAGTTCAAGCAGCAATCCTTCAGTGCCTGGCAGCCCGTCTACTCCGCCAGAACAATTTCGCCTGCGCTGATCATCCTCGGACTAATATTCATCCCCCTGGGAATCTTCCTTTGGAAGGCTTCGGAGGGAATCAAGGAGCTCCGAATCCCTTACGAAGATTGTTTAAATGTGAATTTCAATCCACCAGAGGAGTTCAACGTTCCCTGCTCAACAGTGATCAATACCACGGAGACGTCTCTGGTGAAAAACTGCAGGTGCCGATTAAATTTCCAACTCGATAAAAACTACGAGGAACCAGTATATATTTATTACGCTCTAACAAATTTTTATCAAAATCATCGGAAATACGTCACGTCCCGGGATTTAAAGCAATTAAGTGGGGAGGTTGGGGAACCGGAAGATCCAAAAGAACCTTCGGGGGATTGTGGTGACTGGAAAAAAACTCCTGACGAAGATGGTGCGAGAATTTATTTCCCATGTGGTGCAATTGCAAATTCCATGTTTTCCGATCAAATTACAATTTCATATAAAGTCCCACCCTCTGAAAATTCCACGCCGGAAACGATTCAAGTCCCATTGAAGCGAACGGGGATTGCCTGGGAATCGGACAAAAAGTGGAAATTTGACAATCCTGATTGGTTCTATGACAGAAATGACTCAGATCCAATCGTTGCACAAAAATTTGCCAAGCCGATGCATTGGAGACGAAGTTTATGGGAGCTTGATCCGGAGAATCCGGATAATAACGGTTTGAAGAATGAAGATTTGATTGTGTGGATGAGAACAGCGGCTTTACCGAATTTTCGGAAATTATTCCGAATTGTGGATTCGAAATCGGATGAAAGGCCGGAATTTAAGATAGGCCTGCCGGCCGGGAATTATACTTTGGAAATAGATTACGCCTTTGCGGTGTCAAGTTTCAAAGGGAACAAGTCCATAATCATTAGCACTACCTCCATTGTGGGGGCTCCGAACGATTTCCTGGGGATGACTTATGTCATTGTGGGGTCCGTGTGCGTCATTCTGGGGGTGTTCCTCATCTTTGTCCACGTGTCCAGCCGGAGGAGAAATGCGAAAGTAGTCCATGTTGATTAACGGTTAATACCTTATTAAAAATAATTAATTGCTGAAAGATATACTGATAATTAATTATTAATTCTTGTATTAATAATTACATTATTAGCAATAGTCTAATATGATTCCCACAGGTCGAATTTAATTTAATTTATTAATATTTTTATTCAATATATTTGTAATACTTTTTTAAAAACTTGTAATTAATTAATTTTATTAACAAAAATTTAATTAATTTTATTTAAAATATTTGACCTTATGAAAGACCTTTAGTACTACAAATTAATTAAATAATTAAATGAATTGATTCTTTCTAACTATTTAAGATTAAATCATTTTTTAATTTAAACTTTTACTTATTTTCAGCTGCTCGTAGAGGTGCAGGCGCCTTTGCTAAAACCGATTTCACAAAATTATGGTTCGTTGGAAGGAAGAGTACTAGCGAACAATTAAATATTTTTGTCCTTGGAAGTCAGTTAAAATATACAAATGATATGACCTGGGATGCTTTAATAATTTAATATATTTTGTATTTAAATACTGGAAATTAAATTTATTTGATAAGAATTTAATTTTTCATTTTAAAATGTAGTGTAGTATTAATACTAATAGTAATTATTACAATTAATACAAATAGTATTTTTTGCGATCAATAATGTTATTTTATTATTAAATTAACAATAATTATTACAAATACATATTATATTATAAAAATGTGTTATTGAATAATAATAATATGGATATATGTACAAATAATTATTAAAAGTACCATTTAAACAAATATTAGCATATTTTTAAATGTTTGAGAAGAAGTGTAAGAAATTTTTATTGTGTACATAATCAATAAAAAAATAAATAAATTTGTTTTTAGTATTTAAGTACTATAATGGATAATAATTCATTTGCATTTAAAACCATTAACAGTGGTACTATAATCTGCGATAACACCGCCAACTTTCAAAAGCCACCGTGTGGAATTTCTCGCTTTCTTCTCTCTCGCTCTCGCATGCTGGCCAGGAGCACGTGTGTCATTTACTTCGCCCATAAATTATTTTTATTTTAATAAAAAAATAAATAATAGTAAATTAAATTCATAAATAAGAATAGGATTTCATCTCTACTGGGACGTAAGTGAGGAATATTTAATAAATTACATTTTATTATGTAGCTCAAAGCCATTTATTTTTATGGGGATATTTCTGTACATACGCAATTACATATTGACGTACTCTACTTTTTACAATATTGTCTGTAATTTATTTACGTAATTCTTCAATTAAATTAAATTAGTTGAAGATGATTTTTAATGATTGTCGATAATTTAATTATTTTTTGAATTATATTATTATCAATTATTACATTATTGTTGTAATTATTTCTTTAAATTGTTTAATATTGAATATCTGATCTCTTTGCATGTGTAGTAATGAGAATTTCGTAATAATTTATAGGCAAAAATAATAATTATTGTTTTAATGTTTTTGTTTGTGTGAACTTATTTTATTTAATTGAATAAAATTAATGATTATTAATTATTGTTTATTCAGGCTGCAGTGCAGTTTCAAAGTCCACAAAATGGCCATGCTAGCGGAACCTCGGAGGAAGCAGAAGATCGGTCCGAATCCACGGGGCAAGTTCTTTTTGGAGGACGAGGATAATAAAGGGAGATCCTTGTTAACGAAATTAGGATGGCAGAAGGGAGACGGACTGGGCAGGCAGAATCAAGGGATGCAAGCACCAATTTGCCCGAAAATTGTGATGGATGGCAAAGGTTATTGCTAATTGCTAAAAATTAATTTTTTTATTATGTATAAATTTTGAATAAATAATTATTATTTAAGTCATTGTTGCTCCGTCACAAATATTATGGCCCCGTTGGCGAGAATGCTTATGGGTCGTGAGAAATAAATTAATTCTAAATATTCCTGTTATATAAATATAGCTGGAAGATCAGTCATTATTGTACTAAAGCTGGAATAACACGTTAATAAAGAATTGAATTGAATTGTTATTTTTTCAGGTTTAGGATACGATCCCAAAAGTGATCCTTGGATTGCCCATAATCAAGAATTTTCCCAAATCCTGGAAAATCTTCAATCGATAAATAATGCGGATAAGCCTTCCGATGATAGGAAGGATGTAGATTCTGAATCCGAGGAAGAGGATGAAGAAAGTAAAAGACGGAAGCTAGAGAAACGGTCCAAATCGTCAAAAGTTCGAATTCAGTAAGTTTAAAGTAACAAGTAATTACGTTAATATTAATAATGGCAAAAAATGATTATTATGGTTCTGAAATTATTTAAAATTATAAATATTAAATAAATAATTTAGAATTTATTAATTTTGATTAATTTATATTACAGTTACCATAAATTTGTGAAAAGCAAGGACGTGAGCAATTTCAGCAATACAGATCTCAAATGTATTTTTGGAAAACCCAGTGATGCTTTACTTGAGAAACCTGTGGAAGAACCTTTGAACGATGAAGAACAAACGTCCGTTGAGCCCGAAGAGGAGAAAGAAAGTCTAAAAACAATTAATTGTGGGTCTATGGCGGATTATTTTAAAAAGAAAATGCTGGAAAAGCAGCAACAGAAGAAAGAATCAGAAACGATCGCTGCTCCTTCGCCATTTGAAGAATCGCCAAATATAATTAATCGTGGATCAATGATAGATTATTTTAAAGCAAAGATGGCAGAACGACGTCTGGCTGCTGCTGTAAAGGCAGAAGTTACTGACCCTGAAGCAGTAAATGAATCCTCTCCAAATGAAGATATTCCTTCTACGAATCAATTTAATGACATTTCTTATAGTAATGATGATCCTCCTGCTGAAGGTGACCAGTCGGATGAAGTGGCTCCAAAGAAGAGGAAGAAGGACAAAAAGAAGTCTAAAGATGTTGAGAATTCGATGACTGAAATGGAAAACCCGGACGAGTCCCACAGTAATGACAGTAATTCACTACAGACTGAAGGAGAATTGCCTAAAAAGAAGAAGAAGAACAAAAAGAATTTGGACGACGTTAGGGAACTTCCAATGGAAGTCGAACTCCAAAATAAAACTAATGAACTCAACGAACCTTCTATCGTCCCAGAAATTAAATCAGAAAATGTTGACGAAGAAATTCCAAAGAAGAAGCGGAAGAAAGACAAAAAGAAATTAAGCGACGGAGATGAATCAGTAATTGCAGTAGATGAAGTTATTTCCGCAACAGAATTTCACGAACCCCTCCAAGATGACAGTATTCTATCTAAAGTTGAGGAATTTAATAAAGAAATTCCAAAAAAGAAAAAGTCCAAGAAGGACAAACAGAATTCCCAGGAAATTTTAGAAGCTGAAGTTAAAACTCAGATCGACGTCGTGGAGAAACAAAGTGAAGACCTGCCCGCGAAAGAATCCAAAAAGGAGAAGAAAAAGAAATTAAAATCGGAACTGAAAGAAGAGAAACATTCGGATGGCATGGAAATTCATGAGGAACCACAAACTTCCGAGGAGCATCCCAAGAAATCCAAAAAGGAGAAGAAAAGAAAGCAAAAAGATTCGGACTCAGCTGAGGAGGCACTTGAGATCAAAGATGAACCACAGGAGCCTGAAAATATTGCAGAAGAAAAGGGTGGAAACAATTCAGCAGAAGAAAAAAGTAAAGAAAATTCAGGAGAAAATCAAGCCAAAAAATCAAAAAAGAAGCGCAAATTGCCAACAGAAGTTGAGGATCACGAGAATTTAGAAGTCGACAAGGAACCTTCGGCTAAGAAATCAAAGAAAATTAAACAAGAGCTTGAAAAATTGACGCCCGAACCTTCCGTAGAAGAATTATTGGAGGCAAACAAAGTTCAAAATTATTTAAAGAAAGAAAAGAAAAAAGCGAATAAAATGAAAGTGGAAAAAATGGAAGAAGAAGAAGCCCTCGTTAGTCAAGAACCGACAAGAATAAATGCAGAATCAAAACCTAAGCTCCAAAAAAGTAAAAAATCATCAAGAACTTGGGAAGAACCTTCAAACATAAATGGTGACTATTCTACTAAATCAGCACCATCAAATCCACCAAAGAAAAATACAAAAAAACCAAGGAATTCCAATCATCGAGAAGTGCTGGAACAGTTGAAGATAATTAGGCAACATGCCACTCCTGCTGACATTCGAACAATTAGTAAAAACTTCCCAGGGGCTAATTTAAGTAAAATTCATGGTTACGCTCTGTATTGACAGCACACGTTCCTGTTCACATTTTTAAAGGCAATAAATTGACATTGAATTCTCTTAAAATACGCACTGGAACTAGTCAACATTCAACAAATTTTTTAATTATTTTTGTGTTTAGATTCTAAATATAATATTATTTTCCATTTACACGCAGTATGTCATGTATTAATAACTCTAAATTTTCTACATTCCACAACCGCAAAATCGTAAAATTATTGATGATGATTGTTGTTGTTATGATTTTGCAGTAATAGTAACGTTTGCTGTGCTCACAACAGGCGACATACAGTAATAAAACTTTGTTGTTGTGCTTGCGCTCCCATTGTCATCCGTACGTTAGCTAATTACACATTTGAAGCTCTTCCCCATTTTAGATATTGCATAGAAAGTGGTTATTTAAAATTATTCGAGTAAATGAATTGAACTTGGAACAACTGCCTACATCCAAAATAATAAAATACGAAATTCATTATGAAATCATTAACACTTTTATTATTTGCATTACTGTTTGCTATGATTGTAATAGCTACCTCAAATAATACAACCACGTCGTCCGTAAGAGCTTTTGTTTAATATTTTTGAATAATTATTATTTAATATTTACTGTTTATTTTATTTGTAATTATATAATAATTATTTAATTTTTATGCATTTCAAATTAAAACTTTTGCACAAAGCCTAGAGCCTCTGCAATTCAAAAAAATGTCGTTGATGGACATGCAAAGTGGGCTATCTCCATGTGCGTCTATAGCTGAAAAGTGAGACATCCACCATCATTGTAAGTGCAAGATAAGGGATAACTCCACTATAATTTACAATTTCTTTGCAGTTGAAATTTTAAATAAATAAGCTCCCTCCGTTTCAGTTTTGAATGGAATTTAAACGGCAGGATATTTCATCTTTGCACTGAATTGTTTCGATGGTGGATAGCTCATCTTGCATTGTTAGGTTGACATAAATGAAGACAGCTCATTTTGCATCTCCCCCGACGATATCCCATCTTGCATTTAGGTTGATTATGGAGATAGCTCACTTTGCATATCTTCACCGACAATATCTCATCATGCATTTAGGTTGACATAAAGGTAGCTCACTTTGCAACTCCACCGTCGACATTTACCTTTTGCCTACTTTACTTTATTTAAATTCCTAATTTAAAATGTAATTACAATGGATATCTATAATAAATTCTGATTTATGGTATTCAACAGTCTCCAAGGACGACGACCAAGACCAAAAAGAAGAGAAAAACGCGAAGGCGACCTCTGTTTGAACGCGGGATGGTTGCTGATTATGAGCAGGAAACATTTTTTGGTAAGTGCGACATTGCAAAAATCCCATTTGATTCTGATTTCGGTTTTTAAATGAATGTTTTATTTTTAATTAATTTTTTTTTCAGCTTTTTTCGCTCCCAATGTCCACAACGGAAGCGACTACCAATAATAAATATATTAAAAATAATATAATCGATGTTCTGTTATTAACATTTATTAGTTTTATTATGGTTGATTGTAATCTAAATTTTAATATAATTATATTTTTTTAAATAATATTTATAATAATTATTATTATCAAATACAGGTGCTGTGCATATTTAATTTAGATTGGTTAAGTTTAGTTTTGCCAAAAAATGTATTTAATTTTGTATGTCATACTAACAATAAGTCCCTTACAATTTTTCAAAAAAATTGAATTAAAAAAAATATTTATAATTGATTAATAAATTAGAGTGTGCTAATTAAAGCTATGTTTCTACAACGATACATAAATATAAGATGCAGAATATACTTATTATATAGATTATACTTATTATAATAAGATGCAGAATATAATAATGTAGATCAGGAAGTTTAAAAAAATCATTTCAAAAAATAAACTACAGATACCGCAAGCAAATTTGTGTTTTTAAGTTGTTGAAAGCAACAACGAAGAAGTTTTCTCTAGGATGATGGCCAGGACGGTTAATTTGATCCCTCGGTCCGCATAGAAGAATCCGCCGATATTGACTCGAACAGGCTTGGCTGACTTGAGGAATTTCTTAAACCTCGCTTGTTCAAATGGGGTCTGGGTCCAAGTATGCAGGATGTCGTGGGAGATTTCGAAGATCTCGCCCATCTTTTGCCAGATATTGACCAGAGTGGCCGTGATGAAACTGGCAGCAACGGCTTGCTGAACAGCCCGAGCACCGCCAAGTCTCACTGCTCCAAAGTAGCCCAGAACGCTTCCCGCAATGAAAACTATTTCGAAAAGAGCGTTGGAAGTTGACCAGATTTGATTGCTGTAGGACTGCATGATCTCCAGTCGTCGGTACTCCGTTGAGAATTGATCCGAGTTTTCGTTTGGACTCTTCGACAACTCCAATTCCAGGTGGGATTTTTCGGGTGATTCGAAGCTTATTTACAAAAACATTAAAATTTTACAAAAATTACAAACATTTTACAAAAATTTAAAAAAATCTAAAATTCTAAAATAATTCTAAGAAATTTTTTCAAAAATTCTTAAAAAATTTCAAGAATTTTCTAAACAAATTCTTAAATGATTCCAAGAATTTTTTTCTAGTAAGTATTTCAAAAAAATCCTGAAATAATTTCAAAGTATTTCTAAAAATTTCTAAAATAATTTTCAAATAATTTAAAAATAATTCTAAAAAAATTATAAAATAATTGTAAAATAATTCTACAAATATTCTTACTTTAGTCTCAGAAGCATATTTTTAACGCCGGTCAAGTAGCACATTTGAAGAATGACATAAAAGAAGATAGTTGCCCATTGATGGATCCAGATGCAGATGTGGATACTGACGACGGGAAGGAGCTCCAGCCAGGTTTTTGACATTGGATCCTCTAGCAACGAAGTGTAGAAAAATGGAGCAATGGGCAAAGAAAAGCAGGATAAAGTGTCCAGGCAGAAAATTGTGAAGCCAGCAATGACGACAGTGCGACATGTTCTGTAGACCTCCCAATTAACTGCTTTAACTTTTCGATTGGATTCCAGCCCTATACAAAATTATGAAGAAATGGCTACAAAATTTTTAATTTGTACGAAATATAAGAAAAAATGAATATTTTGAAAATTATCTATTTAATTAATTATAATATATAATTATTAATTATATTTTGTAAATAATTTTGAATATAGTGGATTTAATTAACAAAAACTAATTGAACTACTATTATTGTTAATTTGATGAAAATTAAAGACTAATATTTGAAGTGGATTTTAAAAATCACATACGTTCATAAGCCCCGATATTATTGAGAAGATTATTTATCCAGACGTGGTGCTGACCGTAGTTGACCCACAAGCTGAACTGCACCGCCGTCACGACATTATAAGCCGTGAGGACATACAAGGATGCAATGGCTACGGGTGAAGTTGGTCTCTCCAGGATAAAAGCAAATTGGACCCAACGGAAGAAGACAAATGATAAATACAAAATGTAGAAGAGATTGTGAAATGTCCAGATGCATCGCCTCGTCAACGTTTCAACAAACACCACTCGCTGTTTTTGAGAATCCCAACGATACGGCGCGGATCCCACGGCGTCCGAATATTTGATACAGAAAATCAGGAAGGAAATTGCTTTTGAACTCAACATGCCTCCAAAAATTCCTTTTTCTTTTAAATATAATTTTCCAGGAAAGATTCTGGAATACAGAAACAAAGCGATGTTGTATGTACTTACTTATAGTTAATACAATAATAGAACTATAGAGAGTTCTGAAAAGAAAAGCTAAAGTTTCTCCTGGTTCGGAAATAAATTATAGAGTTGCGAACTATAATATTCCTTCCGAAAGGGTTTAACCAGAAAAAGCAATTAATCCAAAGTTTCTCATTCCGCTTGCAACAGAATTTCATAAATAAACAAGTAAATTACGGGCAGGGAACCCATAATAAGTGTAAATGTCGTTTGATCATGTAGAAAAGATAATTATTTAGTTTTTGGTCAAAATGAATGTAATTTATTGGGAGTCGGTTTTGTGTCTTGTTCGAAGAACATAATGTACATTACGTTTAAATTGTAATGTAATGACGTGGATGGACGATTCAACCAAATAATTAATTTCATCGGAAATGTATAAACGCTTGTAATTTCTAATCGTGCGTAAGTAGCAATAAATATTATGGTTATAATTTCAATTAAAAGGGTACATTATCAGTACCTATATGGCGTATTCTTCATTCATATGGAATAAGCTTTTAGAGCAGAGCACGTGATTACATACACGAATTTAGTTTTTACCATACAATGTTTTAATTTATGTGTTGTTATGTATCTGTATAGGTATAAGTCACAAGTTGTAAACATACACAATTTACCGACATTATTTATTCTTATATTGGACGCGTTGTTAAAATAAAGCATTTCCAGGATTTCACATACATTTTACATTGGCTTAAATGTAAAGTTGCCTTAAGATCCTGGAAATTCCTGATTTTAACAACGCGCCCATTGTCTACAATGTAATTTAATTTATTTAATGTACCATTTTGAAAGATTCCCACAATTATTTAGTCTGATTATTCCTTGGATTAAGCCATTTGATTGGTTTGCTTAATTCGTTAATGTTGAGAATTCAAATTGGACAACATGAAAATAGATTGCAAAAACATTATTTAGAAATAAAAACAATTTCGCTGCCCAAAAACTTTTCAAAGTGAATGAAATCATTGTTGTGCTGTGGAAATTCGTTATGACGCCAACCTATAAAGTTGGAAAACAAAATTTGCCGTTATAAAGAAGTGCTCTTTTAAAAGTCAAAAAGAGTCATTGATGTAAATTTATTTCTAGGGCAAAAACACTACAGCCGTTATGAGGAGTGCTCTTATAAAGAGGACTGCTATAGCAAATGTCTACTGTGCAGAGATTACTGCATAAAAATTTTCAAATGTTGCATTTAACTAAAAAGTAACAATACAAAATAAATTTTACTCAATTTATATGTGTAATTTGAATCCGTGTATTTTGTCCATTGATTTTAACTTAAATTGCTCTTTAGTGTGTAATTTTCCTTATACAGCAAGGGTGTAGTTTAGCACCTCTTTGCGTGTTGCTCCTTTAATTATTTTATCAAATCCTATTAACTGTTAGCGCTATATAGGTACTTGTAATAATTACACATGAAGTTATTATCTCTTGGTCAGGTGTAATAATTACATTTGCGTGCATTGTCATCATCTTGTGACCTGTTCTACATAAAAGAATGTTGAACCTTTCATAATTAATACCTTATACATAGGTGCATCAACGACTGCGATTACATTAATTTATTGATTTTGTACTCGATTGATTTAAAATATCATAGGGCATCACGAAAACTTTAAAGGTCATTTTCCCCTTCTCCGTCCGTGCGGGTTCATTGTTTTGATTAAGCAGAGGTTCAGAATGCAATTCTCCATATATGCATTTTATATGAATATCGTTCATTGATCTTCGCTATTCAGATCGGGAATTTTGATACAATAAATTCCTGTTTTATAAATATGCACTTCCCATATTCAATATTTTTTTTGTGGGAGATCATGAATTAAGTTATGGATTATAAATCAAGTTCTGAGCCGTCGAGCGAGTCATTCCGCAGACTGGACCCCGACGTGACAAGTCATATCTTCTCCTTATTGACAAAACATAAGGAGATTTTTGAAGACGATTAATATTTATTTTATTACTTATTTAATTTTATTTATTAATAAACAAATTTTTTTAATTTAAAATGAAATATTTTTTTGCAATTTGTATTATTTTCACCACAGTATATTGCCGTGGAGACGCAGGTGAGATCATTGGATTTAGTGCATTTTAATTAAAATAAATTATAGTAACAGATTATTAAATTAAGATAATTCTAGTACTAACAAATAAATAAAAAAATTAGGAGTAAATAACGAATAATCATATAATAATAAATCAATAATAATTACAAATCTCCTTAATTATTTTAAAGCAAAATGCGTTTATTACGGATCCCCTGGATCACGTGGGGAGCAGACGGCAAACGGCGAGAATTTCAATCCGATGGGCATGACGACATCAGCACTGCCGCATCTCCCTTTCAACACTGTGCTGCAAGTGACCAATCAGTACACGGGACGATCCATCGTGGTGCGCGTCAATGATCGATTTGGTTCCCAGCCCAGAGAAGATACCCTGGACTTGTCTTACGGAGCTTTCGGATTGCTAGCCAGTCATAATGACGGTGTTTTCCCCTGCAGTTACAACATATTGCAATAATAATAATATTGTTGTTAGTTGTTATAAGAATGATTTGTATTGAATTTATTGACCCGAATATTTTTATCAAATATTTTAAATCAACAATTAAAAAATTATAATCCATATCCATAGAACCGGTTTGTACACATGAATAAAGCTAAAATCAATTTTTGCTCATATAAATTAATTGTGTATTAATATCCATGTCGAGTTCTTAATTATACGCGGGAGATTATAGTACATCGATTTAAAATAGCCGCTGCCTGCTGTCCATCCCTAAAAATATTCAATTCTTTATAATTGCTTGCGGGAGCATTCAGTGTAAAATAACATTTGTTCAGGTGTCATTGGCACATTTAATTTCCATATAAGAATACGAAATCGAACAAAGCATTTTGGCGGTTGGAAACTTTCCAAATCGCCTGTTACTCATTCAGATATCAGCGATGTTACTTTTGCATTTTGCATACGATAGGTGTCAAGTGACAATTCAGCCATTCATAGTATCGATGATACCATTGTACCATGCAAAGTTGGCCAAAATGATGACGTCACCAATAATAATCAAGATCCTTGAAAATCAACAACAACACGAATAACAGTTTGAACCAGTGGCTTATTATTTAAATTTATTATACTGTAACCTCGTTTGTTCTATAATAATTACATAATAAAAATAAGCATTTTGATACTAGTTTAGGTTTATTGACTTACAGCTCCATATAAAAGGAAATTTTTCCCTGGAAAATAATGCTGACCTAAAAATTCTCTCGGAGGAACTAAATTCTAAAATTTTCCAAGGATTATTGGCATGTTTTGTCAATGAGTTTTCTCAATGTAAGCTTTTGTTTTCGCTATATGTATGTACGTACCAGATATGTACCTGTATCTTGTATGTAATCAAATTACGTGTCAGTGATTCGTATGTAATTCCATATTATTCCATTCCATGCATGGAGTTCCTATATGTTCCGATTCTGACCTGACACACTTATTCTTTAACATTCAGCGATATAGACAAAATTTTATCTAAATTGTATTGCATCGTCTTCTAAACAGTTACATGCAATTGGAGGTATAGTGAATGCGTTTTAAAGATACACAATTTACAGTATTATTACATTTACGATTCCACATGTCGCATCACAAAAATTTTTACGCTCGGAATTCCCACGATACATAAGTTAAAAACACTGGAAAAATACTGCTGCTACATATGATGAATGGTGGTATTAATTATTATCAGAAAATGAGAGTAGACCATTCAAAATTTAGCGGAAGGTCTTATTCGTAAAGACGTCGTTATAAATTATTGCATGATGGTGTGTGCAAAAGAAATAATTTATTGATTACATGCAGCCAAATGAGTAGTCTGTTCTTGCAACACCATTTCAAGTTTAAAAGATAAGTCTATGTATAATACATGGAATGGATATGCCGATATGCATGAAATTTGTACGTAATCAATTCTCGAATTATTTCCCCGTGTCTTTTTATCGCAGTTATAGATAATACAAGAATAATTGCATGTTGCAGGTGCGATATTGTTTAATTACTATAAAAGCAACTCGATGGGATCAACCAAAGACACAGAAGCATTGGAATCTTCAAGAATACTAACAATTTACCTATAATAAATTACACCGAGTAAATACGAAATAAAATATTGTCAACATGAAATTCATGGGTGCTTTTGCTGTAATTTCTCTAGGCCTAATTGCCGGTTCGGAAGCAGGTAAAATTATTTCATTTTCGGTGTTTCAATTTATTAAATTATTTGATTTTTTAAACAAAATTATCATTAAACCTAAACAAAATTCAACATTTTGCCGTCGTAGATATACATTTATTTCGTAATTAATAATATAATTTAAACAAATTGCTAAATTGAACTTTATATTATTTTTATAGCTAAATGCGTCTTTTACGGATCACCAGGAGAGTCCGGTGAGAAAACGGCTACTGGGGAAAACTTCAATCCGATGGGGATGACCGCATCTGCAATGTCCTATTTGCCTTTTGGAGCGAAGCTTCATGTAACGAATCAGATCACAGGAAAATCGATTGAAGTGCGTGTAAATGATAGATTTGGCACTCCGCCTAGTGAAGACACGCTGGACTTGACCTACGGAGCTTTCGCAATGCTGGCCAATCACGATGATGGAACTTTCCCTTGCACTTACACAATTGTTGGTTAGATTAACCGCAAAATTAAATGCTCAAAACATCTACCAATTTTATCGACGCAGGCGTGGATATAATCATACAATTCATACAATCGTACAATTCATAGTTTTTGTTTGATTAACTAATTATATTGTTTCCGTAAAAGAACGTATGTATGTATTTATTTTGTAAAACGTTGAATATGACTGTAATAAAAGGTTTAAAAAATATTAACTGTACTTTTTTCAGCAATAACGCTAAAAATGCTAAATTACTAAATAACGTTAACAATAAAAACAAAATAATATATTTTTATACCGGTATTAAAACGTAACGATACCGTAACATACCGTAATATAAATACCGTAACGATAACGAAACGGACAAAAATATTTGTCAGCTTTTTGCGCAAAAAGTGTACGACTGTTTTGCTAATTTAAATATATTGTTTCCCAATTTCATGCTCAAAACTGATAAAATACCATTTAAATCAATATGTCGAAGGTTTTTAATATTAATACTATGCTTCGTATTTGATTTTGACTATCTACGTTTAAGCGAGAATATAAGTTATAATCAAATAACGGTATTGACGTAACGAAATTGGATGATATCGTTATTAACGATAACGTTTTTGTCGGCGTAACCAAATTGGAAACGAAAAACGAAATAACCGCATAAAGTTATCCAACCAATGATTATAACATTAGAACAATATTAACAAATAATCTTATAGTCTGGAAGAGTTGGCTATTATAATACGCTGCCAAATGTAAATATCCCAATGGAAGGCAAAACTGATTATTATTAATAAACATCGATCACTGCCGTCGATAAAACTATCAATTGTTTTTTTTACTAATCTTGTCAATAATTGTTTCTAAAATGATCGTCTCAACGAGATACACTTTATAAAAGCTGACGGTAACTTCCTGAAATAAAAAATCGACAATTTTCGAATGGAAGGATATTTCCACTTTTTGTGCTTTTACATTGGAAACGATAAATTTTTTTAATATATATTGATATAATTAACTAAATCTGTTCAAAATTTGATTTTTAATTGATAGGGAGCGATTTCGTTCCGATCGGATCCAAAGTGAACGAGATGGCCTGTGAAAGTTTTGAGTGGCCTCCCCAGTATTTAAATATTTTAATAATATTTTTCCCCATAAAAAAATGCTTTTCCAAAGAGTGGTGAAACTATACTATGTAACGTGTTAAAGCAAATGTTCCGGACTGAAAAAATGTACCAATAATTCACAAAAATAACCGTGGCCGGTTCCCAACCGGCCACGTTTTTTTTTCCGAAAATGACATTTTTTATCAAAATCTTGTAAAGCGCGCTCTATTAAAATTTGATAATATTATTGATGCAATAAAAACGATTTTTATCGTGTGGGGATTAAAAGTAATTTTTTAATAGTAAAAGTTAACACAACTTATACTTATAGATAGATCAGAGATTTGTATTAGGTCCCTGTGGTTCCAAACCAAACTGTATCAACACAATTTTCTATTCTGTATAGATACTTTTGGCATGAGCCATGCCTCCTTCCGCTAAATCTTACACCTTCTGATGAACCAATTTGATGAACCTGCAATAGCTTGGTTAGCTTGTACCACTTCGCCCGTGTCTTGAGATGAACTGTTAACAGTTGGTTGTATTTTGACGAATTTCATTCACGAAAATAATATTATTCATATGTTATTTGCATGTCCAACGCTGTTCCTAAATAGCGTCCAAGATAATTTTTAAATGTTGTAACAATAATTGCAGAGTAAATTTCCATTTAATTATAATGCATTTAAAATTATTTGAAACATACGGAATGATTCAAGGAAAAGGAAGAAATTCTACGAAAGTTTCCAACGGTGTATATATTTTTATCAAAGTATCTGCATACCAAATGGGTTTATCTTATTAAAATGATATAGAAAATTATCTAATGAATGTCATAAAAGTTCCAGTGCAGGCAATCCACACTTCCTGGCATTCCCAATGTGCACAATGCCTAATTACTGCACTGAAACTGGTGATTGTAAAAATAATTATCGCTGGAAAAATACTTAATAATTGACCACGTTCATGCGATTGGCAAAATTCTACCACTTCACACCATGGATCGTAATTAGATTATGGACGATTCAACTTTTGCTATACCTATGCTAAATATTTTATTAATGGATTTTTAAACGTTATATCAGCAATCTGCATTGACTTCCACGTTCCTTGTTTTAGTGAATCTAAATTACGCTATTGCATGCGTACGGAATTATGTATATATTCAAACTCCCTGACATTTCCTATCCTGACGATAAAAATATTTCCCAGCCGAACGATAAGGATAAAAACATTTCCAATCCACGCTCCGTGCACTCCGTGACAACTGTCAGGTTTCTCGTACAGAAAATCCAGGGCTAATGGACAATCTCACCATGCCAATGTTGTTAATATCCATCCAGTGATCGATGCTCCTCTTCTTCTTGTCCGGTTAATGTTCGTTGGTAGTTCATCTAATTTTCCCACGTCACGTAACGTGATTGTTGTCTGATAATTTGTGTATAAAAAGCGACGAAAGTGCAAATGTATCATCACACTAAGATTCCAGTCTTTAGCAAAGCAACATTCAAACAGTTGAATTTGCCAATTAGCTGGTGGGTTTAGAAAATTCTTATTTGCTTTGTCCGTAAGATATTGTGGAATTTCAAATTTCAAGCAACGATTTAAACCCAAAGCTAGTTAAAACATTTATTAAATTGTTTTACATTTTTCGAAACTACTTTTAATAATTTTCATCATGAAATCCTTCGGAATCTTTGCCATTGTCGTCGTATTCTTCGTCGCTGGATCGCAAGCAGGTAAATTATCAATTTAAATTATAAAAATTTTGAATCGACAATGTAAAAGGGTAACAGTTAAAAATTTGAGTAATTAAATCAAAAGAAAAAAAATTGAAAAAAAAAATTAAATTGTGTGTTATTAAGTTGTGGTTATTGTTTATTACAGCCAAATGCGTCTACTACGGCTCTCCAAGCGAAACAGGCGAGCAAACTGCTACCGGAGAAAGTTTCGATCCGATGGGGATGACAACATCGGCCATGTCATACTTGCCTTTTGGAACGATGCTTCAAGTCACGAATCAGTTCACCGGAAGGTCCATCGTAGTCAGAGTGAACGACCGATTTGGAGCGGAACCCAGTGAAGACACCCTGGACTTGACCTACGGGGCTTTTGGGATTCTTGCTAACCATGACGATGGAACCTTCCCTTGCAGCTACACAATCCTCTATTAGATTAGCTGTCAATTGAGCTACTTACCACTCTACTCACCCATAAATTCCTTCAATGCTGGCGTTTTAGGAAATGTACAAATTATATATGCATATATTAAATATATGTATGTAAATCTAATCGTAAGGATATAAATTTCATGATTAGGTGTATATTTGCTTAAACAAGTGTGTATTTATTATTGTCGGTGATAACTGAAATAAAGAATTCTTAAGTTACAAAATTCTTGTGTTTTACATTTGCTTAATATTTATTTTAGATTATAAAAAGCGGCCTTCATGAATGACAAGTGGAAAAGTAAAAATGGACAATTTAATAAAAATAATAATAATAGTTGTTTACAGATTACACAATAATACTGTCATTGTTACAAGCTGAATGTCATCGTGAATTTGCAGGCATTTTGGCACTTATATAGGATTATTCAATTTGGATTTGTCATTACTTCCACCATAAAGAACAGGCAAATTTTCTAGTGGTACAATTCCCTGCAATACAGGCATCCACTTTGTTGAATCACCAGAAAATGCATTTAATTTTCCCATGGTCCTGGCGGGCAAGATGGACTTCATTATGTTGATTAACACATTCAGAAACCATGGAGCTAAGATCAAAAATTATTGCACTAAATATAACTTTAGAAGACAATTAACTTGAATTACTTAATAAAATTATAACTAAAAATCATATTTACAGTGGATTGTATTGAGTGCTTCTCCATGTGTAAACAATAATAAAAACTAAAAACTTAGATTGAATGAAATTAAAATTACATTGAAATTACGGAACTATTATTTTTAAAGATAAAAAATTATTTATCTCACCATTTATTAAGTAAATTGCTTTTACAATTTCCGGGTAATTAGCTTCAAAACGAGATGAATCTTCCTTAGTCATGCTTAGCACTGCGATTAAAATCAAAGCTTTAGTTTTTGCTTATAAATGTTGCTTAAGTGTAAATAATAAATAACAAATAAATCAATACCTTGAAGATTAAACTGTCTGAAGGATGAATGTTCCAGATCCATAATGACAACTGCTTGCGTCACGGGAACATTCTCTTTCGTCATCTTTCCCCTCATGAGTTCCAGGGTTTGGTCGTACAAAGTTTGCTTGAATTTGAGAAACTCTTCTTGCAAGCCGTTTTCAACGACTTTCCGGTAATCATATCGACCGCCTTGAACCATTAATACTGAAAAGAAACTCTCATCAATTGCATAGATAAGCACCAACATAAACTGAAATAATAAGTAATTCCTTGACATTGGACACTAAACGTCTATTTATTGGGAATACGTTCAATAAATTAAAAAATGCACACTATATGTAAATTTTCAAATAGATTTTTCAAATATTTATTTACCTGGAGAATTGTCTTCGTCGTAACCAATTAATTCGTAAAGAAACCCATCCTTTAAAATTTCCGGTGGCTCCCAGCCTGTCAAATCATTCTCTTTTCGCCAGATTATAGACTGTCAAGCAAACAATATGTGATGACTGAAAAGATATTTATCGTAAAAGTGCAAAATTAAAAATAATAAATAAATGTGCAAAATGATATACATAATAGCAGTAATTTTTAAATAGTAATGTAATAAAGTAATTTTCACCAAGAATCATTGAAAATTATTAGTTACCTTTCTGAGCATTTCCTCAGCTTGACCCAATTTGTTGTCGCGTGCTGAAAAGTTATTAAAAGTAAAACAGTAAAATGTAAGTTAAAAAAATAAACTATAATCATGGATTTTAATGTTTTTGAATGGGATTTTATTTAAAATTCATTAATTTTACCCCTTATCCATCTTAGGAGGAACATATCCGAGTCTTGTTCACCTTGCAAATTCAAGTCTGTCAGGCGTTTGCGGAACTGCAAATTTTTAATCATATTAAATGATTTAATAAAATAATTATATACATACTTAAAAATTATTGGCCATGTACAATTTATATATATTATTAAAAACTGATGATTGATACCTCATCTAGAAGAGCAATTTCAAGTGTTGCAGGGGCTGCCATTCTATGATTGTACTTGTATGTATGTATACATGTATATTTATTTAAATTGTGTTAGTGTTTATGTACTTCTTGTAATTTATTTATTATTGTAATTTATTAAAATTGTACATACATAAAATGTCAAATCGAATTCAATTCCAGCAGAACCAAAGCTGCAATACAAACAAAAATGTAAATAATTAATAAATGTAATTTTGTCAGTTGGAAAAACAATGATTAAGTAGTTAAGACTCTAAAGTCGATATTACAATTAATTTATTAACATAATTGGTAGTTATATTTATAAATATATAAAGGTTATATATTACTTATTTACTTTTTGCCTCTATTCATGATAAAGAAATATTTATTTAAACAATTTATTCCGGGCTATACACACCTCGCACATTTTAGGATCATTCTCTGTGCAGTACATAATGTAAATCCAGTGCAGCAAGTCATGTTATTCATTCGGGGTACCATAACCATAGTTGGGCAACATAATCCAATGATGAATGAAATAGCATTAAAAGAAACATCTATCTGTACGTTTATTACATTTAATAAATGTAAGTAAAGTAAGTATGGTTTTATTGATTTGGGTAGAGCCCCTTCAATATTCAGAGATTACTCTGAATATTGCCAGCATGATGACGACCATCAAGTGCTGGGCAAGCGGACAAATCCGACGGTTTTGTCGACGTGAACTGTACACGTTACTTGAGTCGCTAAATGTTTGATTAGCAAACATATTACATATATGTAATTTGAATGTAATTATGTGAATATTCACTTAATTGCAAAAAGTCTGTATATAAAATCCCTTATGTGCCAAGTTTATGTATACTCGCACCGTAATTTCGTTTAAAAAGCAGTTTGTCATGTTGCAAAATTTTTTCAGATTTTATTAATTAATCACGACACCTGAACGACCGACAGCATACAAATCAAATATGTATAATTACATATCTAAAATTCGTGTTTTATAAAATTATTTGGAATTCATTAAATCGGTGTAGGTTGATTCAATTTTGATTTGGCATTATTTCCTCCGTACTGAACCGGCAAGCTGTCCAGAGGTACAATTTCCCTCAACACTGGCATCCACTTTGTTGAATCCCCAGAAAATGCATTTAATTTTCCCATAGTCCTGGCGCTCATAATGGATTTCATTAAATTCATTACGACGGAAAGGAACCATGGGGCTGAAATTGAAGATAAATATTAATTTAATTTTAGTAAACTACATCCCAAATAAATAAAACAACAGATTAACGGTATTTGTACTTGTTTACTTAAATTCAATAATTAGGGAAACAATGTACAACGTATATTTATGAAATCCTACTTCTTGCTAAATTGTATTTTTGTAATAAATATTCTACACACCATTAATGAGGTACAATGATTTTAAAATTTCCGGATAGTTAGCTTCAAATCGGGTTGCATCTTCCTTCATCATACTTAGCACTGCGATTGAAAATGCAAATAATGATTTCGATTAAAATTTAATTAATATAATTAATTAAAATTAACGAATAATAACTCATACCTTGAAAAGTCATCTGCCTAAAGGAGGACTGATCCAGGTCAATAATAAAAATTGCTTGGGTTACCGGAATATTTTCTTTTGTCAACTTTCCGCGCATGAGTTCCAAAGTTTGCTCATAAATTGTTTGCTTGAATTTGAAGAAATCTTGTTGTTGTCCATTTTCCGCGACTTTCCGGAACTCCCATCGACCGCCTTGAATTATTAATACTAACAAGGGCAAAAATAATCATTTTGTGAAGATTATACAATCAGTTATTCTCGCTTTAATTTTAATTTTTAAGTATACAGATATCTAATCATGACATTAAATGGATCTTACAACTTTACCTGGAGAATTTTCCTCGTCATACCCTACGACCTCATAAATAAATCCATCTTTAAATACGTCCGGCGCTTCCCAGCCTGTCAAATCATTATCTTGTCGCCACGCTAAGGACTACGTATATGCATGATGCATGTAAAAAAAGGAAAATTTTACTAAATTTTCTACTATTGATTTTTGAGACATTTATTTAAATTAAATAATCTAAAATTGCAAAGGTAAAAACGCCGTGAGTTGAATCAAATTTTTGTAAGAACGTCGGGGTTTATTACCTTTCTAAGCATCTCTTCAGCTTGATCCAATTTGTTCTCGCGTGCTGGAAAATTAAAAGTTCCTTGATCAAAAATTCATAATTCGATTATATTTTTATAAGTAAAGTAAATACTTTTTGAAGATTTAATGTCTTCGTAACGATTTTAAATCCAGTCATATCGTCGGTGGAGATGCAAAATGGGCTATCTCCTATGAGGACCTAAATACAAGATGAGATATCCGCCACCAAATAAGTGCAACAAGATAGGATATCCCGCTTACATTAAAAACTGGAAACGAAGAGAGCTTGTATTTAAAATATCCACTGCAAAGCGGAAATTAGCTAACTAATATTGCTAATTAATATTAATATTGCTAATTAGTGCAGTTACCTCACGTTGCACTTCAAATGATGGTGGATGTCCTACTTTGAAGCTAAGCGCACAAGGATATAGCCCATTTTGCACCTCTACTGACGCCATGTTTGTAAATTTATGTTTGATTATATTTTATACTAAATATTACCCCGTATCCATCTTAGGAGAAACATGTCCGAGGCCTGTTCACCCTCTAAATTGAGGTCTGTAAGGTGTTTTCGGAACTGCAGATCAGGAAATAAGATTAATAGAAAAGTTATGTTTTAGGTTAAAAATAATTCAGTATTCTATGAAAATTATATTACATTTTATATTCACCACTAATTATTATTCATACCTCTTGTAGAAGGACAACTTCATTGGTTGTTGGTGCTGCCATTGTAATTTAATAAACTATTTAATTCGCTTACTTACTAATTCACTAGTTCACATACTTTGAGGCTGTATTTGTATTTTTAATCTTTTTTATATGTTGTTATTTAATTTATTGGTTATTTATTAAATTTATTGTTTACTTATTAAATTTATTTTTGATTATGAATTTATATAATTGTGTAAACAAATATTATTTATTTATTATATTTGATTAACTTTCTATTAAGTTCTTCTAACGAACTAATGTTTTATTTAAGCCTATACTTAAACTATGTACTAATTATATCTAAAAGCTTATTTAAAAATGAGAAACTTTACCGAATGAATAAGAAGCAAATCACTTCTAGTATTAAATGCTAAATACTAGGATTACAAGCTTTATCAAAGAAGAGCACTTGTCCTCTCACCTCACGGGGAATGTTGGATAAGATAAGATTCCTAAAAGCAAATAATATCTTCTATTGGCCTTCCTTATTGCTTTTCATATAGCCTGCATTTCATGTATTCGTGTTTTGATTTGTAGATGTGCTTCGTGATTCTATATTATCAATAATTATGTTATGTAATAGCCTGCTACAGCTATTTTCGCCTCAGTGGACCCTGGGATGGACAATTACGTCAGGCATTTATTAGTGTATATCTGCATTTACTAAGTAGCTAACATCTATGTGATGGAATGGTCGTACTGTATAAAATTGTATGCGTGTTAGTTATAGGAAAAATCTTTTGAGTACTCTTTTTAGCTCTATTTATCACATAGATGGATGTGCGTTGATATGCGTGTTCACATTAAATAAATTCAAGGTCAATATAAAATAAATCTTTTAAAGAGAAAATAAAGAGATTTTTTTGAAAACAATTGTTGACATATCTTTTTTATAAAAATATTATATGCATACAAATACAAAATAATGACATCTCTACAAACAAAAGTAAAATTCATTTCCCTTATTAAATTAATAACATACATGATATCATCCGTGGAGAGCAAGTGGGGTATCTGCACGTGAGTGAATGAATGATGCAAAAGTAAGTGGGTGATGCAAAGTGGGCTATCCACCATCAATTCAGTGCAAAGATGGGATATCCTGACGTTTAAATTGTAGTCAAATCTGACACCGGAGGGAGTTTGTATTTAAAATTTCAACAGCTAGACAATAATAAATAACTGGAGTTATCCCATGCCTTGGCTTAAAATGGTGGATATCCCAGGTTGCAGCTATGTAAAGACAATAGGCACACATATGGAGATGCTAACCCATTGGCCATCTCCACCGCCGATATTGATGATTCATGATTTGGCTCTTCCACAAAACAATTTATTTATTGACTATGATTATCAATATTATCATTAATAGGTGCACTTTTTATAAGCCAATAATCATTTTGTAAATACTTAATTAAATGTTCTGTTGATATGTCCAGGCGCCGGTGAAATTATCAGTTGGACTATAATCTGTTTTCCAAACACGTTGGTTATTTACTTTGAAGAATATATAATAATATTATTGTATGTATTGATAAAAATGGCTACAGATTGGCCCACATTGGTCTAAGAGTTTATGAATTAGTAAAGGAATAGAAATCCGCATTTATTACAGTTGTAAAGCTGTTGACTTGTTTAGCTATATGTTACCAATTTAATAGAAAGTGCAAATTTGTAAGGATTTACTACACTTATAATCGTCTTTGAATAAAAATGGCGACAACAATGTCTACAAGATCTTTGATTTTTTTATTTCTAATAATAATTATTCCCCTTAACATTACCGCAGTAAATCCCGCAAAGATCCTTGTATTCATAGGTGGCGGCACCTACAGCCACAAATTAAGTGTCTGGCCACTGGTGACGGCATTAGCGGACAAAGGCCATGACGTCACAGTACTCTCAGGCTATCAAAAAGAGCCGGTGTCAAATCCAAAAGTCCGGAATTTATTTTCCACCGCCATTTCCAACATGATTTCCGGTGTTTATAAAATCGACCGAGTGGTTGATCGTCTGGAGGGAAAGCATACCCGAATAATGACTGATTACAATTCAAATATCGTGAAGACTTGTGAAACGATAATGTACTCAAAGGATGATCCCGTATTGGAAGAAATTTTACATATATCCGAATTTGATTTAGTAATTAATAATATGATTTTAGGGGAGTGTGGAGTGATGTTGGCGCATATGAAAAGAGCAAAGTTAATTTTGTATGCGTCCTGCCCATTCATTTCTTGGTTTTATGACGAGTTTGGCTTTCCAGATGAACCTGCAGTCGTTCCGGATCAAGGGAGTATCTTAAACAATTTCATCCACCCGATGGGGATTTGGAGCAGATTTATGAATTATCTGGAGCCACTCTATTGGTATTTAACCAGAAAGTTTTTTGTGTACCCGAAATTAGAAGAAATTATGAAAAAGGGCTATAATTTAGAAGAGAAAGATGTACCGGATTTTGGGAATTTATATCGTTCAAAAACTGATTTGATCCTGCTGGCTACGCATCACTCAACTGATTTTGCACGATCTTTCCCGCCTTTTATGGTTCCTGTTGGGGGGATGCAGTGCTTTCTACCTTCAGAACCTTTAAAAGGAGTAAGTTTAAATTAAAAAAAAAATTTCTGCAGTTTCAATTAATTTGATCCTCACTAGTTTTATTTGTGGTATTTCCTTTTTTTTTTATATAATATCACTTGGATGTTCTTAAAGCAAAACTATGAAGCTTTTTAGCAACTTTAATATTGATGATTATTTTAGGAATTCAAGGATGTCTTAGACAGCGCAACCGATGGTGCCATACTCATTGCGTTTGGTTCCACAATAAACTTAGCATCGCTACCCGAGGAGATTAAAGCGGCATTTCTCGAAATGATGGGAAAATTCTCAAAAATAAAATTCGTTTGGAGATGGGATGGGCCCGAGCCGGAAAACAAGCCTGAAAATTTAATAATTTCCAAGTGGCTTCCTCAGTTTCAAATTTTGGGTACAAAAAATAAAAATCTTTTTAATTGTTCTAAATCTGATAAATAATAAATGACTCGTCCTTGATTTATATTTTATTATAGGACATCCGAATTTAAGAGCTTTCATTTCCCATGCTGGATTGAATTCCGTAACTGAAGCTGTATTTCATGGAGTGCCAGTGATTTTACTTCCGCTCTTTGCTGATCAAGATTACAATGGATACAGGATTGAGGCCACTAAAGTCGGAATTCGGCTGGAAATGCGGGAAATTTCAACGAAAGTTTTGGTTGAAGCCGTTGAGCAAGTTTTAACTAATCCTACGTATGTAGTACTTGATATTCCATATGCATTCACATGTCTAACAATTAATTAAATTGAAAAAGAGTAATGCAGTACAGACTGAAAACTACAAATATTCAAAACTAAAAAATATTATTATGTAAAAATTAATATTTTAAAAAATATTAAAGCGTTTAGATGTAAGGGTAATTATTATTTAATTTATATTTCCAGGTATTGCGACAATATGAAAAAAATGTCGGAAATGTTTAAGGACAGGCCTTTGAATCCGATTGAAACAGCAGTTTACTGGACAGAATTTGTCTTGAAGCATGACGATCTTTCCAGTTTAAAACCTTTACAGACGGTTGCCTTTTATGAGCGAAGATTTCTGGATTCTATGTTAATGCTCTTTGTAATTGTTAGCATTACAATTTTAACACTATTAGCCGCTGCTCGTGTTTGCTTTAATTTAATTTATAATCAATACATGACACGAAAAAACTGTATCCATTCACGACACAACTGTTCGTCAAAAAAACTCAATTGAATGAATGTTCCGCCCCTATCCTCACCTATATTCACACTAAAATCTCTGTAACGCTTTTAAAATTTCGCGCCATACATAATACAACATAAGGACCAATCAGTGCTTTCCCATGCAGAACACGGGCTTAAAGTTGTGGGCCAAAAAGAAGTGAGCCCAAAATTATATTATTACTTTCTAGACAAAAGGACAACTTTTATATTATGGCAAATGTTGAGCAATGTAAATGTTTCAAGTTGAAGTAATAGGTCGAATTTATAAGCAATTCTAATTGAAATAATCATTTGTTGAATTATTCTGCTATCTAAAGCATACGTAGATGTGTGTATGTATTCCGCAATACTTGTAACTGCGAATTAACATTATGAATCTATTAAATTCATTATTATTATTACATTCTCTATTAAACTAATATGTTACTAACAATATTCATTTACAACAAACCCGTATATAACTTACAATTATTATTTATGTATCGACCACTGCAGCCTTTAAATGTAGGGATCCACTTGAAATACATTAGGAATAATTATTTACTTCACAAAATTTACGCCGCTATCGCTGTTGTCTGACATTATTATCGTTTATTTAGATAATGTTGTTTTGGTATATTTACTTACATTAAATCAAGTTCAGATATACACATTTGCTGACTCAGTTATCAAGAGTAAATTGTTTATGTGGTAAAATATATATCTACTTTAAAACAGACTATAGTGGACAAACATTTAAAAGCATGAGCTTAAGATAATTACTACTAGACTAACTTCATGGCATCAACACCTGTATTAGTTAAGTTAAATAATTAAATTTATAATCATGGCAACGGCAAAAACTTTAATATTAATATTGTTATACTCAGTACTCCTTGGTTTCCTAAATTCCCCCATTGAGGCTTCAAACATTCTCGTGTTCATCGGTAGCGGGACCTACAGTCACAAATTAAGTATTTGGCCATTAGTGACAGCTTTGGCAGACAAAGGTCACAATGTCACAGTGCTCACAAGCCTTGAGAAGCAGCCGGTGGTTCATCCACTGGTCAATCATTTATATTCGGTAGCCCTCCAAAATATGGCCAACACCGTGTACGACGTCGACCGGGTGCAGGATCGTTTGGACGGGAACCACATGAAAATTATTGACACTTATAACGAGGACATTGTTAAGACGTGCGAAAATATCCTGACGGTCAAGGGCGACCCGGAACTTGACTATGTTTTACATCAAGGGCAGTTTGATTTAGTGATTAATAACATGATTTTGGGGGAATGCGGTCATATTGTGGCACATCAGAAGAGAGCAAAATTAGTTTTATTTGCTTCAACTCCGTTCATCCCTTGGTTCCATGATGAATTCGGGTTCCCGGATGAGGCTGCGATTATTCCGGATATTTCCCAAACCTTGTATTACCCCATGGGGATGTGGAGCCGTTTTAAAAATTATTTAGCGATTCCATATTGGTTTTTAAGAAGACGACTTTGGGTTTACCCAAGACTCGAGGAAATAATGCAGAAAGGCTATGACCTGAGAAAGGAGGACGTGCCGGCATTCAAGGATATTTACCAAAATACCGATCTTGTTCTTCTGGCTACACATTTTTCCACGGGATACGCAATGTCACTACCGCCATTCATGGTGTCCATTGGGGGGATGCAGTGCTTTTTGCCCAAGGAGCCGCTTTCAGCGGTGAGATATGCAAAAATATTTTTTTCAAATAATTTGCCAAAATTCGTCCTGGATTTTGAATAATATTTTGATAATTTAAATTGGATAAAAATCCATTCCGTCAATTTTTTTTATAATTTTCTAACAAATATTTTTCAATGGTTTAAAAAGTTTTTGAAACACGTGTTCACGTTCTTAACGTTTTCAATATTTTTTTCGCTTTCCATAGGATTACAAAAAAATATTAGACGACGCAAAAGATGGCGCAGTTCTAATTGCTTTTGGCTCCAGCATAAACTTGGCAACAATGCCACGTGAAATTAAATCAGCTTTTTTTCAAATGATGAAAGAATTCCCAAAAGTCAAATTTATCTGGCGATGGGACGGGCCTGAACCTGAAAATAAGCCTGGGAATCTTATTATTTCGAAATGGCTTCCTCAGTTCCAAATTTTAGGTAAAAATAAGCAATAATTAAATGTTGATTTAAATAAATTTATTAAATTGATGATTGATAAAAACAAATTTTGAGTCTGTTTAAGGAAGGATTGTTAAATTTTATTTTAAATTTGATTCAATGAAAAAACCTGCACATATGTATTCTTATTTTTTTAAAGGTCATCCAAACTTAAAAGCCTTTATTTCCCACGCCGGACTAAATTCAATAACTGAAGCCACTTTTCACGGCGTTCCAGTAATTCTAACGCCGCTCTTCGCCGATCAAGACTACAATGCTTATCGGATTGAAGCTCAGGAAATTGGGCTTCGAGTGGAAATGCGGGAAGTAACTCCGAAACTTTTGACGTGGTCGGTGGATCAAGTGCTGAATAATCCAAAGTAATTACGTATATACAAAAAATTTATAATATCAAAGCATAAGAGCAAAATAATAATAAAAGCAAAAGAAAAAAATTGAATACAATAAAATTAATTTTGTGTGTGCATAATTGATTTTTTAGATACTCAAAAAACATGATGTCATTGTCCAAACTCTTTAAAGATCGTCCAGTAAACCCCATTGATGCAGCAGTTTACTGGACGGAATTCGTATTAAAACATGATGACCTGTCAAGTTTGAAACCTTTAAGGAGTGTAAATTTCTTTCAAAGAAGATTGTGGGATGTTTTCCTAATTTTATTTATAGTGTCATTTATTTTGATGGTGATGATTTTCAAAATTATCTGTAAATTATGGAAGACAATTTTTACTGCGGAAAGATTTTCTAAAAATATCACCAATCCCCATAAACCAATGAAGTTCAGGAATGGAGTTGGTCAAAATTTGAAGACGAAGAAAAAGAATTAAACCCACATATATACGCAAATCTATACAAAAACATAACGTAACAAAAAAAATAAAAATATTTATTAATAACGGCTAACTAATAAGTTAAAGAGAGCATTAAATTTCTTTCGTAAATCTACCGGAAAATTCTCTTCACAGAAAAACTTTTTGGCAGATTAATATTTTTTTTATGTAGAAAAATAATAAATTTTTTGTGAGCAGCATGACAAGCTCCTCAACTTTTACGATTAGCAACATTCCCTTGAAATTGAATAAATACAATGTGAACCGCAGGTATATATAAAGTCAATGTACATATTGTCGGCTAAAAGTTTCCAAAAGTATCGATTTCTGTGTTGAAGGGATGGAAATCGGTGCTTTGGGATCCTTCGCCGATGATATGTTGTATAAAAGTATATACTCAATTTATAAACTCCAATAATAATAGCATTTGTTCAAATTTTCTTTTATTCGAGTAACTATGTACATATGTATCTCCGTTATTTCTTATTGTGTGTCATAAGTAAATATTTACACGACACATTTATTGAGCAACCCATTCGCAAACTTGTCACTACTCACTATGTATTAATAATAAATTCTTGTAAGCAGCTGCACTGCTGCTGCCTTTTTTAATTCATCCAAAGTCGTGAGGCTTTTATTTAAGAATAATAATAATATGATTCTCTCGGTTTTTGCAACTTCAGCATGTCATTACAGCATTTATACTACTTCTTATTTTTGACAATTTTTTATTTACTAATTAAGATTAAGACTACACATTCAAATCCATCGGAAGATGTTAATATTAAATTTCAATATGACACTCGGTTTTCTATTCAAAATATTTTCCGACTGGCATTGCACGAATTAGAGTTCCATAAATTGCTGTCAAAAAATGTTCGGCGGTTACCATGGCAACCTGTCGGTTCGGAATGCTTTGATTTTACTTCAGCGGCTCGAAGGTAAACGTTTTTGATATTTATATGAATTAATAATTTGTGAAAATAATATCTAATTGAGCGTCTTATTTTAGTGAATTTAATTAATGTAAGCTTTTAATATTTTAATTAATAATGAAATACTCATTGTATATACAAAAAAATTATCTAATAATTAATAAATAACAATTATATGCAAAAAGAATTACCTAATAAGAAATAAATAGTAATAAATATATCAAACATAATTAATATTTGTAATTTATTAATTTACAATTTTGTGATTTAGCTTTATTCTGACCTACAATGAAGAGGTGCTCCGAGTATTCAGGTCCCCATTGTCGCCGAAAAATAATCTTCGGATTAATTTTGCCACCGCCCTCAATGATCCTCTGGTGGTTTTCCAAATGCTACGAAGAATGACAAAGGATATTCCGAAAATCTACTTTTTGCGGGATTCTAATAAGGGTAATATTACTAAAATAATCTTAATCAAACATTTCAAAAAAAAAGCAATCAAATAATATTCTTCAAGGAATAAATCCACACTAATAAGTGCGAGGTTTTCAAATCAATTCAATAATATAAAATATTTAATGCTACTTGTGTCTATTTGAGGTGTGTGTGTACTAATAAACGGCCATGGTATTTCCACAGGTACAAAATACAATGTTTCTCTTCCTGTACCAAGCACTTGGCCCACATTGAAGGATTTTGAGGATTATGCCCACCGACTTGTAAAATTAGTCGAGTTCTACAAATTGCGTCCTTATGCTGTAAATAATTCTGATTTATTTATGCAAATTTTTTCAGAACAATTAAAAAAAAATTATTTATCATATTTTGTAATTTAATTATATTTTTAATTAATTTTTCAAATTTATTATATTTTCAACTAATTTTTCAAGTTTTGATTAATTTTTTTATTTACTAGTTTTATTATTACTTTTTATTTTAAAAGGTTTTTAAAAACATTTATTCCAACTGATTTTTTTCACAATTTTTCTATTTTCAAAAGTTTGCTAAAAGCATGTACAACCGGAAACTTGGAGTCAAACTCTCACCCTACCACACTGTTGACCTAGGATTTTCAGCTTTGGAAAACGGTCGAATGGCAACAGCTGTGGAATTTATGTCCTTGAGTTGGGAATCGATTAATGAAAACCCGAAAATACCGAATTCAACAAGGACAATTTTTGAAAATGGATTGATATATTTTCTGCACAAGGTGAAACAGAATAATTATGTAGTAAATAGTACGTAAATACACAATCTGTATAAATAAATGTTAAGATAAACGTTTTTATAAATTTTTAAATAAAATATTTAAATTTTTTAATAACTTTGGTATTAAGATTATAACACATGAATAATTTACGGATGAATTGGAAATAATTAAATATTTTCTGAAGCACGATTACGCTTGGAGGAAAAGGGAAACCAATACAAGAACCAGCGTTTATGACTCTGTTACTGGTAAAATGAACATATTTCTCCCCCTCCGGCCATACTACACTCTCCACCAGAATCATGATCATTCGCTGGCACAGGAGTACCTGACGGTGTGGAACCCCAATCATGAAATTAATTTGTCGGAGGAGGTCGCTGTACAGGGATATTCCAGGTTAAAGCGATTGTGTTTGGGGGATAATTTGCAGGTATAATAAATAAAATTCATAATCTAAAATAAATAATACCCATTGTCATTCTTTTTAGCCATCTTATTTTTTACAACAACTGATTTACCTAATTTAAATTAAATTAGTTTTGAATATTTTTCAAAATTAATTCGATTTTTAATAATTCCAAAAAATTATTAAATAAAATTTAGATATACACATTATTATGTTTTTGGTACATTTGTAATTTTGGCGAACATTTGAATTTTAGAATAGTGCATCAACCAAACAATTAACCTGCTGGATCACTTTAAACGGACTCATGCCTTACCGCATGGAATTGTTTGGCGTCAATCCTGATGTAGTGATTATTTATAATTTTTTAAGTCGGACAGAGTGTGTTCAGACAATTAGATACGGTATGTAATTTGACTTTATTTAAAGGGTGAAATAATTACCTACATATTATTTAGATTGAACTTCAATTTATAATTTTAATTATTGTTATTTCAGCTCTGCTCAACATCACTTCAGAGCAGGAAGACAAAGCCGAAAAACTTCAAATGCGGGCTCTAAATCGAAGAATTCAGCACCGCTATGAAGGGCTGACTACAGGGGAGGTCCCTGTATTTCTTGATGACAAGATAGATGTCAAGTCCTTTGTTCCGGGACAGCTGTTTACTACGGTTTGTTTAAAATCTCATACAGGTTTTTATTAATTGTAACTATTGTTCGATTTTATTTCATTTCGTTTCTATTTTATAAACTGCAATTATTTTGCATTTATTTTATTCGATTTCTATTTAATTTTAATTATTTTGTATTTATTTTCAATTATGTTATAAATTATAATTATTTTTGTTGTTGTATTAATTTTAAATGCAATTATTTTGTTTTTGTTTTAATTTTGACTATTTTGTAGTAATTTCAAGTATTCTATTAATTTTAATTATTTTGTATTTATTTTTTTTGTTTTCTGTTTTATAAATTTCTATTATTTTTTTTATTTATTTTTATTTATTCTGTTTTGTAACTGATGTTATATAACGTTGCAGATTATTGTTAATTTATTTTATAATAATTCATTTTGGTGTACTTCCTATAGGATTCAGAAAATCCTACACCAACAAACATCGGTGAAGCTAGTTTAATGATATACGTAAGTATATAGTAATTAGTAATTTATACTTACATGTAATTATGCTACATGTATAAATATTAGCTGCTTCCAATGCATTCAGCCATTACCGTATGTAATTCATAATTTTTTTAAACCAATAATCGAACACAAAATGATGAATTTTGTTATTTGGTTCGCAGTTAAACCGACCAATTCAAGGCGGCCGAACAATTTTCTTCCATCAAGGAATTTCTTTGAAGCCAGATGCGGGCACTGCAATAAACTACGTAAAATATAGTTCTAAGAAGGCAAAATCCCGGAACTACATTGAATGTCCCGTAGTGTACGGGCAGAAATGGAGTAAGCCAAAATATTCTATTGCAATCATTTGTTTGATGCTGATACTATTTGTCTTGTGTATAATCTGTATCGTTTAAAATTCTTTTTTATTATCAATTAGTAGCAATGAGTATTATTTCCTTATTTTATAAATAAATAATAATAAATTAAAAATAAAATAATAGAAATAATTTTATAAATAAATAATAATAAATTAAAAATAAAATAGTAGAAATAATTTTATAAATAAGCAGAAAATAAATTTATTTGTAGCTTATTTTGTACTTATATTTCATCCATTTTCTTTAATGACTAAATAATTTTATTTCTGTTTTATTTTTATAGTGACTTCTTCTGTACTGCAGAGGTTTCAGCTGTAAAATTCGTCCGGCAAGACCCAGACAATGCATTATATGACGACCATTCAAATTCAAATAATAATTTCAATCATGTTTAGATTTTCCCCTCAGATTTTACTAATTTAACAAGTTCCGAAAAAGTATTCCCAAAATTTGAAATTATTAATGTCAGGAATGAACGGAGCTTTTTAACATTTCAAATCAATATAAAAAAATTCAAGCATCGTTGTGTGCATAAAATCGATTTAAAGTCGGAATAAGCTTAGAAGAGAACTTAATTACCAATTGTTTTTCATTTATTGTCTTTCATAATAAAGAAAGAGAGCGTTGTTAAACAAGTATTATGGCAAAGGCCACACAGTTTGTACAATAATAAAAGTTACACGCTTGAAATTAATAAATTATTTATACTGTTTTTGCCCGTAGAAATTGTCCTAATTTCCCCTCTTTTTAAATTTAATGATTTACGTTTAATTTTTACATTCAAATTTTTCCTATAGTTACAAATGGACCATTTATTTCCCATTTTAATAGTTTTAATCGGCGTGCAAGGTTCATATGATTTTTTTTAAATTTAATATTCCAGAATCCAACTATGTATATAATTCTAAATTAAATTCTACCCAATTAAAATGTCAACCTAAAATGACCTTTTAAAAATTCTTCCATTCAGGATTTTCCCTCGCTCAAAATCCACCCGCGAACTTCACACCAACAGGTAAATACGACCTGTCCCCTCAGGACATCGTTGATTTATGCACAGTCGTGGATGGTCAGCCTCCGCCAATCGGAACCGATTGTGTCTACATGAAATGGACGCCGTGTGATGGCGGTGAGTTAACATTTCTCCTGAATTTTATCTGTAATTTTATAAAACCATATTACTATTATATACAAATTACCACAATTATTAATTGTCGTTTTTAGTATCTTAATTTCCTTTTATTTACCTTGTATAAAATTTGAATACGTACTTGTATTGCAATCTGCAGAACCTGAAGATAACTCAAGGCCCTGCGGTTGGTACAAGCAAACGAGATGCGAGGATGGAAGTGCCAGCGGCAGAAGTGTCCAAAAACAGGGCAGAATGGCTTTCATGGCCGGCAAGAGCCCAAAGAGAAGAGGGTATGAATTTATTTACAGAAGTTATTTTACCAAAAGTGAAATAAAATTTTACAATAATTTCAACAATTAATCTTGTGCTGCTGAATATAATAGGCTAATAGGTAAAAATAATAATAAAAATATAAAATAAACTTTAAAATGTAATGTCTATGATTTGCAATTTGTATTTATAGGAAGAGATCAGATGATTCGGACTCCTCACAGCCACAACGGAACATAGTTCCGCGCATGAGTTTCCCCAATAAATAAATTATTATTGAGCAGAGCTGCTGTCTCACTCAACGAAAGCTTCTTAAAATTTTACATAAAATGTGAAAATAATTCAATACATAAAAAAAATAGTAATAAATAATACATAAATAATAAAAAAGTATAAATAAGGTAAAAATAAGTAATAAATTAATATAGTCATAATAAATTGTTAAAAAATTATTAATGATGTATTATAAATAAATAACAATGTATTGTAAATGAGTAATATTCATTACTTATAAGTTAAGTAATAATAAAGAGAAACAGTATTTTTTAATAATATTATTGAATTTATTAGTGTATTTTTGCATTATTAATCATTCATTTGAGCTAATCAATTGGCAGAGCGGATGCATTAAAGTCCATGGATCATAAATAAGCAAATTGTAGATTAGTAAAATAATCTTCATGCCGCATAATTTCGAACTAAAATTTGAGCATTTGCAGTTACACTTATTTTTAAATCTGCACTGGGAAACCCTGATTGGTCATTATGCTGCATTATGTATGCCGGGAAATTTTAAAATCGTTACAGAGATTTTAGTGCGAATATAGGTGAGGACTAGCTTTAAGCCCTGGCTCTGCACGGGCAAACACTGATTGGTCGTTAAATGTTGTATTATGAATGGCGCGAGCATTTGAAATCTTACAGAGATGGTGAATATAGGTGAGGATTCCACGTAGAAATAGGAACTGTGGTCCGATTTAAAAACTACAAACACGCCTATAGATTCAAAATAAAATTCTATACATACATGAGTATGTTTTTGAAATATTACCAAAAGAATGAAGAGTATTGGTAAAACGTAAAACCCAGGGCGCAAAGGTTATGAGGCACACTCTACTACATATGCGGGGAATATTTTATGAAGTTCTTCAGGGTCGCAGCAACGTGTACACGTCAGTGTAACTCACAATCACAGAAATTCCATATAAATAGTGGCGTAATAGAAATAATGCACTGAATAAATACATTAAAATCATTTATTATACAAGGATAAATCTATAAAAATCCATTGTTTCCCTGGGACAAATTCCAATCGCGACTGTTATCACTGAAAATGAAAGTTAAATTGTCATTTACAAGGAATTTTAATGTAACCCATAACAAAGATTGGGGCGAGAGTTTTAACATTCTACGAAAATAAAAGACGCATATTTAGTTGTCTTGTATTTTCTTGCGGAGTAACTTTTCAGGCTTGTACGTCAATTTTGGCAAAGAGAAAATGAAGCTTGTTTTTGCGACGTCAGCCATCGTCCTGGTGGCTATTCAAGGTAGCAAGAATAATATTTTTTTTAAACGTAGCTAAGTATTAATAAGTAATTAGTTTTTATAATCTAAATTCAGGTTAATTTCTAACTGTTTGACAGTGTGTTTAATTTGTGAATTATTATTGATTTCAATAAATATTTATAATCAAATGTCAAAATAAAATTAGGAAATACATGTATTTTTGTACTTGAATTTAATTTTAACACTTCAATTTTTTTTCAAAATTTAATTCAGGATCCTTGGCCTTATGGAAGCCTCCAGGTCAATACGATCTTTCAATGGGAGAAATCGTCCCGCTGTGCAAAATGGTGAAAAAATTTTCTGAAACCGGTCAGCCTCCAGAACCGGAGCCCTTTGATGTTGAGGCTGGGGACGATCAAGACAAATGTATTTACTTTAGCTGGACCAGCTGCAGCAGTGAGATTTTGACTATTATTTATAAATACGTGTTAAAATATGAATTTATAATAATCTCATACTATCATTTTTTTTCGATTTTACTTTGAACCTCATTGACAGAGCCGTCAAATAATCCAAACCGACCCTGTGGATGGTATGAAATGAAGAAATGTGGCGGTGGCAGGAAGAAGCGCTCCTTTACTGAATATATAGAGTACAATTTTTATTAAATTATATCATTAGTTTTTATTATTATTAGTTGCAATTAATTAATATAATACATTGCTATTTTGAATCCATTTATTAAATTTTTACTTATAAAAATATTTTTATTCTTCATTAGGAGAATCAAGCGCGAGGCAAGTCAACCCGACGGACCAGTTATCCTTGGTTTCCCTGATGACGAGGAAGACTTCCCAGCTATTCATGCGCTGTGAAGATGGAAAATATTTAAATTTTTAAAAATTGTATTATAAACATTTTAAACGTTTCAGTTATGCTCATACAATAAAAATTTACATTTACGGTAATATTGTAATAAATACAATTAAAATAATTTATTAATAATTTTTGCATAACTTGCGTATTCAGAGTTTGATAAATAAATTAATGGATTTGAGTAAATTAAATAATCAATTTGTACAAATAAATAGATAATTTGCAAAAATAAAATAATTTGCATAAATAAAATAATTTGCATAAATAAAATAATTTGCATAAATAAAATAATTTGCATAAATA
>JAQGAK010000815.1:0-51604 GCA_034696945.1 Lipothrix lubbocki | reverse complement strand
TGCAATGGAGAATGGAGCTGTAAAATCAACATCAAGCAGAAATCAAAAACTATTACCTTTAAATGCAAACACTGCAAATACGAATGTAAAAAGAAGAGCGTCATAAAGAGACACTTGAGCAACGTACATAGTACTGCAGGCAATATCTACAAATGTGGTTTGTGCCATTTTACAACTAAAAGTGAAATATATTTACGAAACCACAAACTGAGAACTCACGATCCAAACGTCATTCAATGGGAATGCAAGTATTGCGAATACAAGACAACCTACAAAAATTATTTAACGACACATATAAACCACGTACATAGTGAAGAAGGCAATATTTATAAATGTGATTTGTGCAATTTTGCAACTAAATCTAATTATTATCTACGACATCACAAAAAAAGAATTCACGATCCAAACGCCATTCAATGGAAGTGCAAGCATTGCGAATACAAAACTAAACGCAAATGTCGTTTAAAGGTACACTCAATTAATGTACATGGAGATTTGGAAGATAATACTAAAGCTGAAATTCTTAAATGTGAATGGTGTGACTACAAAACTTCAAACAAAAGTAACTTACGAAAGCATCGTAAGCGGAAAATCAGTTGCAAACGACCTTCCAGTACGGAGATGAACGATCAAATTGAAATTATTTCTAAAACAAGCGAATTACAGGACACTAGGCCATGTCCAACAATAATTTCCACCGTTGTCTCAAGTGCGCCCAAATCAATTGACGAAAGGGAAATCGGTCATAACAATTACGACAAATCTCCAACAAATCATACATTTTCAAGCAAGCCTAGCGATTCTTACTTTCGCAATAATGACGTAATTGCAGGCAAAATCAAACGCAAATATATTCGACTGTTAAAAAATGTAATTCCGCAGCAGAGCAATGTCCAGACAAGCAGGAAACTACGAAGTTCCAAGACTGAAGCGATGGAGAATCTGGCGGATGGGGATCCATGGATTGCGTATCATTGCACGAAATGCGGATTGTCCACAGATTCCAAAGCACTACTGGAACAGCACAACTGTTCACGTTCATAAAAATATTTTGTCACATGATGCTTAGAGAATGAAAAAATTAAGAAAACCTGCAACCGTTATGAAGAGGTATACAGAATTATACGAGGACGAAAAAACTGTTGGTAACGAGAACTTGAAGCGAGAGGAGCTTAGTTGTGACTTGTTATATTTTATTAAAGATTAGTTTAATACTTACGAGGATTAATTACTGTTAATAAAGCTGTTACACGACTTAATAAATAATCTAATTTTCGAGTGTTAGGAATTTCGAGGATTTAAATTCACATTAACTCATCGACGTTCACACCACACATTTTATTTGCACATTCGTTCCTGCAGTTCGAGAACTGCCAATCTATTAAATACAGACTAAGGGATTTGGACATTGAATAAAACCTTAATTTTGTCGATGATTTATCGAGCTTTCGGTAGCGAATTAGGCTACCTTTTGTGGTTGCCATAGCCACGGTTTGGTTTGAGACAATAATAATAATTTTTATTTTTATTGGTAATTGTCGCTGCTCATCCCAGTTCGCACCTAATTTTCGAAGAGTAGGAATCTTTTCTGCTCCAATGAAAAATTCAATTTTCCATTTTACGTTACGCCGTGCTGATGAGTCCATAATAATGGCGAAACTCGAGTCCACAGCTATATAAATAATTATTCAAATGAATTAAAAACATAGCGGTTCAAACGTTCATGTCAACAATCGCTCCTCTTCTTTCTTTTTTAAATAAATATTGTTTGCTATACAAAGCACATGAACACAACATGAGCGACTTCTGCAACTTTTCGGACTTGAGAAAATTAATGAAGTGAGTGACCATGATAATTCAATTATCGCCCAACAAATTAATCATACAATAAGCATGGTAACGACTGGAAAGAGAGCCCAGAACAAATGTTTGCTTATTTAAACATGAGTAAACGCCTATATTGCATCTGTTACTTCAGCACGAGTGGACACAAGCAAGCTTCCTATATGATAGATAACGAAATGGAGGTAAATTAGAGTGGATTCCCGCTCTAGAAGCTTAAACGATCCAACCATAATTCCAAACGGTGGAATTGACGTAATGCGCTTTGAGAGCTGTAGTCGCTCTAGCTTTGCTGGGCATCGTTGCACTGCAATGTGTAACAAAACTTTTGCAGATTCCGTAATTTCTGGAATTTTAAATGCTTTTTCGTAAAACAGCCCGAAAACAATTGCGACATCTACAGAGGCCAGGCTGGACAAGACTCTCGTGAATGACGCTGATGCAAAATATCGTATTCCGCCATATCCGCCAAATATTCCTAGGTTTATGCAGTAAAGCTTTACAATAAAGATGATCGTCCTGTTGCTTTGGTTGAAAAATTGGACGAACAGCTGCACTTCGCGTAAATAGTTTAACAGATCGGAGATTTTCCGGGATTGCAATTTGTTCCTGAGGTTTTCAAACAAAATTTGGTAATATTTTCCCTTAAAGCAAATAAAAATGCATCATGCCTCATATTTGGAGGAATTCTACTGTACCTTTTGTTTCCAATTAGGACTAAAATATCTTTGCAAGTTTGCTGTAAGTTTGAACAAATCATAACGAAAACTAGTGAATGTACCCACAAAACAATAAATCCGCAAGATGCATTTATGCCGGTGTAAATTATGTCCAGAAAATAAATCGGAGGAAAGAAAAACAGTTGTCGGGGTAGATTTGGAATTAACGACAGTACTGAATACGGCGCGTTATAATTCCAAGCTTGGAAAATGCAAATAATTCCTACAGTACCAAATCCAACCAGCCAAAAGTACTTCGCCATTATTTCTTGTTTGTTGAGCTGTGTGAGTTTCCGTGATTTTTCGTCTGAAATGACCAAATTAAGAAGAAATCTATATTACACAAACTTAAAGAAACTTGTTGCAAGCGAATGTATGAATGAAAAATTCGAGATTTCAAACTAAATTAATATTATAGCTTGTTTACAGCGAGTATTCAACGTAAAAAAATAGTTATTGGGTGTAAATATTTTACCAGCCATGCTCAAAGAAATTTGGTTAAAAATCATGGCCGTGTATTCCGGCCATTTAAAGAAGAGCAAGTAAATCCAAGGGAGAATGGTGTAACCAAATATTACGAAATACCCATGAACTGGCAAATGTTCGATGTTGTTTTTGTTTAGATTCAGCAGCAAATGGAGAAATCGCGTGGAAAGGATCCCACAATAAATGCAGCTATACGAGACGAAAGTATTAAAAATCAATTTTCGCCAGCAACATTTTTGTATTTCAATTTTATAAGTTTTCCGATTTTTAGGTCTAGCATAGTCGCCATCTTCTTCGTAAACAATTACAGGCGCTAGAAGAAGTTTTGACATCCAAATCACCGCGCGGATGTTGTTATAGTTTTCCGGTTTAGTCAGCATTTTAGCTTATTGGAATTTTCACGCCTCGCTTTGGCTACTGGGCAGATGTTTGTATTGCCACAAACTTTTACAATCTCCAAACACAACCGCTGTGAAACTACTCTACTTGTACATATAGCTCGAACGAAATACTCGGATTCAATTAAATTATTTGTAATAACGCGACTAAAATTGCTGCAATTTAAACACTCATATAAGAAAAACTGCTCTCGTAAGTCTCCACTGTGAATATTCTAATATTGAAGGACGAAAGGTCCGATTTGCGGTTGAAATAATCACTTAATATGGAGTGGTACAATAGCGAAGTTCTTAGCTTACATTACACGTGGGGGACTGGACCTAAGCATTATAAGTAATAACCCAGTGCATAATGACATTGACGTCTAGTTTTAAAAAATATAACAAATTGTATTACTAAATACTTCAATTTTTCAACCATTAGACATTTCCTGTAATTATATGTATATCTATGGAAGGGTAACATCCAATCCTTTTTGGTAAACAATTAAATTTAAACTGGTCTTCCAAAAGGTGAAATTCACATTATGTGAAACATTAAATATTTCTAAATATACAACGTGGTTTAGATTGTTAAGAACCGTGTCGTGGTTTTTTACAGTAAAAACAATTCAAACATATATGCACACATTTCGAAAAAAAATTTAGCAAAATTTTAAAACTTATACTAAAGTATTAGTGATGCATACATTCAATATCTATCTAGTACAGATGTACATTTTAAGCGATGGTAGTGGTGGTGACCTCAGAAATGGGTTTATTATTTTAGACTAGATTCCCTTTATGATTATTTACGCAGAAAAAACACAATTTGAAGCTTCGGATTAGAAAAACTTTTAAAATTTCAATACAAAAATGTCGCTGGAGAAAATTGGTTTCTAACACCTTATCAACGTATAATAGTGACGTAATATCTACATAATGTGGTACCCTGTGCATGCCGTTGTTTTAGTTGTCTGTGAATCTGAACAAAAAACGCTGTGCATTTGTCCGTCAATGCATATTTTACCATGTCGGGGTACACCATTCTCTCTTGGATACACTTCAGTTTTTTCAAATGGCCAGAATATGTTTACTTTCATGATTTTCAACCAAAAACAATTAGCATGGTAAGTAATTTTCAATCGTTTTAGGTAATGACAATTCTTCTCAAATTTAAGTATTTAAATAAGAATTTCTGTAATTTTCATAAACCAGACGAAAAATCAAATAAGCATGTCATTAAACGCGATGTAATCAATACTGTCGTTGAGTCCAAAATTACCCCGACAGCTGCTTTTGTTTCCGCCGATTAATTTTCGGAACATAATTTACACCAGCATAATTTTCTCCTGTGGATTTATGGTTTTTTGGTTACATTCACTGGTTTTCAAAATGGTTTGTCAAATTTACAGCAAATTTGAAAGGATGTTTCATTGCTAAGTTTAAACGCAAGGTAAATTATTATTTTTACTTTTTTACATTCTAAGACACTATATAGCCATTTGATTTATTTTGCAATTACGTTTTGCTTTAAAATTATTCGCAGTAATTTCAGACTTACCCTGAAAGCCAAGAACCAAAAGCTTGTTAAACCAAAAGCCCTTACTAACATAAATTGACTTTTTACATTTGGGGGGCTATAACTCGATAAAGAGGGGGAACCCGCACGAAAGGATTGTGGGGTATGTGTACCTTACTAAATGTCTACTTCGTGTAAAAATTTCAAATCTGTAGCTGTGCGGCACCCCGAGAATGTTACTTGTAAGAAATAGGTATACCGATCGCACATCTAAAAGTTTAAGTTGTAGCGTAATTAAAAAATAAATAAACCTATCAATTTTAAAAATTAAATAAGAACAATTACAAAATTGTAAAAATTAAATAAAAACAAATGCAAGTACTACGTAAAATAAATATAAAACTGAAGCCTCCGTTCAGTATGATACATGGTAGTCTGAAAACTTTAAAGAAAAAAAATGGCGCTTGTAGTTTGATGAGAAACTGTACGTCAGTAGTCTAGTTAGGAAGCCGAAACGTGGAAGTAGCAAAAACATCATAATTTAGCGTAATCCAGTATATAGAATCAGCTGTTTAAACATAGTTCAATCAAATATTAAACGCTTAAGCTGGTCCTTGGAACAAGCAAGGAGGAAAACATAATTTAAAGTGCTGATGAGCAAGACGAAAGGACAAAAAATTGCAACCTGCAAGTAGAAAAAGAAGCTTGAAAACCATTTTTATTTTCAATTTTCTTAAATCACTCACAAGCACCAGCTTCACAAGACTGGCTGTTTGTTTCAGACTTTTCCACTAAACGCAACACGGAATTTCCAACACAGCAGCGGCAACGCTTCCTGCTTAGCTTCCGCCGATAAATCCTAGACGTGTATAATATGTACTGCTGTAGTGCTTAATGCAACTTGCACTTAATCGCCGTCAACTGGTCAACGAATGGATAAAATCTATAGCCAAGCTAAAAAGCCAAACTATATTTATTCAACCGTCCTTTTAATTCTACGATCGTACACACAACAGTAATGTACATACTTAATTATGTACTTTTATGACGACAACAGTTGCTCAACTCATCGGCATCGCTGGCTGCTTGGCTTCTATTCTCAGTCAATGAAAGCTTATTTCAATGTATTTTATTGAGTATCACAATCCTGAGGAAAGAGATGACAGAAACAACAACAAGAAGCAGGAGGAGGGAGAATGTAATCAGGAGCCATTGCCCAATGCCATAGAACCATCCGAGATTTTTTCTAAACTAACTGCACAATGCATTCCAAAGGCCTTTAGCTCATTCGGTAAATAATCATCAGCCCAGCATTATAAGCTTTACTCATACCTCTCTATAGCAAAGCTATACTTATAACTATGTCTATCTACTAAAAACTACATCTATCTCCTTGTAGTTATACTTAAATGAATGACTCACCTCATCCGCCAATTCAAACAGAAGAAGGGCATTAGATACCGAAGCAACCTTTTCATTAGCTAAGAACATGCACTGACCTGCAGTGACTAGTAATAATTATAATAAGTAAGTAAAACAATAGTAGAAGTGATTTGTCTAAATAAGCGTGTAAGATATTTCTAAATCATAAATTCTCTTCATTAACGAATCACATACAAATCAAACGGTTTATAGCTTATTCTACACATTGTAGATAAGCTGTAGGGGAAACATGTGCATCCTAACAATGAAACTACATTTATATAACAGGGAGTGTATAGAAGTACCTATATAATATGGACTGCATATTATAAAAATACATGATAAAGAACCTTTGGTTGCTATATACGTCTGGTGACGGGGAAATTTAAGTGAGAAAGACGCCTTCAACGCCTAAATTACAAGTGGTAAAAAGAGAGAAGTGTGAGCAGCTTGAATTATTTCGGATCCCAGCTTCTATATACACGCGTTCTGTATCTTCTAAAGCATATGTAGTAGCACATTATCCTATAGCATATAGCATTGTTTCAATCCATCCTGCCTGGCCGGAGTTGCAATGAGCTCGTATGTTCACCAGTCAAGTTCATTCAAACCAGCATTAATTAACAGTTAATTTAACATTACGTAACATCTAAAAACGAAACTGATTAAACGGAAAATAACTAACTCCACGAAAATGCTCAACAAGTAGAAATATTGGACTTGTATACGGCACATCCACAATTCAGCAACGTGCACACCACTTCTCACTCTACAATCTCACTATTCTAAACCACGAGTAATGATGAGTCAAGTAGGTAAGTAAACGAATGCCATTCACTATACTACAAATACATTACTGCATATCTGCATTTACTCCCATTAAAACTCCACGACTTCATTTCAGTTCAATTATTATTAGCAAAAACTGCACGTTACTAAACTACTACTACTTCATTTTAGCTTTGAGTAGCGCTAAGTTTTCCGAAAATAATTTTTTTGAAAATAACAATAATTCTTTCGGAAAACAGCAACGCTAAATGTTGCGCGAATCTTGACAATCAAAAATTCATCCAAAGCAAAGTTAGAGCATTAACATTTTCAAAATACAGTGAAGAGCGAAAAATGGCCATTGGGAAACAAAATCCACTCCCGAGTTATTAACAGAGCCTCACGCAGTATGCAATAATAACAAATAGGATAGGAGCTTATCACGGTGTACTTTTTAGCGACATGGGGGTGAAGCAGCGGCTGTCATTTTTCTCTGTGGAGAGAACATACAGTAATTTCTATATAACCCTGATATACATAGTGAATTTTGGAAACTTAACAACAAAAGTACAACGTGGCGTTACGTTGCAATCCAAACATACTGAATTTGTAACACGCTCAACATAAATAGGAATTTGTGACATAGGAAAACTTACGTTGTTACAAAGCTCGAGCCACAGGCTTTAAACATTGCAAATTGAAGTTTTACTTTTTGGAAATAAATATAATCTTATTAATTAAATAATATTCAGAAATATAAATTAAATAAATAAATATCTACATGTAAATATGAGATTATCTATTCAAAATTGAATTGGGATAGAAAAATATTCCTAAAGATTTTTCAGTACTGAAATAATAAGACCACAAAAGAAAATGCAGTTAAAAATGACGAGCAAATGTTGTCATTGCTAACGACGGGAGTATGAGACTGCCATCCTTATCTTTTAAAATTGTCGTTTTACATTTTAGTAAGAGTGAAGTGTGGAATTTGAAGCTTCAAGAAGTTCATTTAACTAAAACTTGAGCCTTAGGATGATTATATGCATATGTGGACGATATGGAATATTTATCTGTAAGGCACATCATATGTGGTGTCGTAATGGATATATGTAGCATATCACATATACATTACTATACTTATATTTGACTCATTTTTGAGCCCCTCAGCACGAGTGGATGTGTAAAAAAGAGATGTTCTAATGTGTATGCAAGTAATTACGCACATACGGAGGCATTTAAAAAACAGAGAGCCGAAGATCAACTCACAGAGCACTTGTCTACTTCGGTCTTGAAAGTTCAAAATATGCAAGTGAGTATTTCCCAGAGGATTTTGCTCAAGCAATGTGCTCTGTTCTCAGTCAGGATATTTATATAGCTTTTATTTAAATTTGACTTGATATGTAGCTTCTGAAGTGAGGGAACGAAAGCAAGACGGTAAGGCGTGCATGAAGCATCTCTCTCTCTCCCTGAGTGTACAGTTGCGTTTTGAAGTCAACCAGCCTGATCGACACTGCACAAAATATCATAATACTCTGGAGTGTGCAAGAACTATGTATTTAAAACAACGGATTATGGCTGTCTCGTGGAGCACGAAATCTCACTCTGTGAATTCCCCCGCCCGCGCTTATCATCTCCTGTTCTTCTCCTTGCTATTAATTCCTGTCCTAACCCTCCAACTTAAAAATCAAGTACTGTTTATACAAATATAAGTAAAAATCACCTGTGAATCTGATTCCTTCCTTGTTTTGTTCGAACCCCATGGATGCTCTACGGAAATCACATTTTCAACATTTTCAGCCCATGATTACTACAAGTCGTAACATAATTAATTATTTGCTGCTTGCCGCCCTACTCAGTTTCAGTTTTAACACATTTTTTTTATCTTACAGAATAAATTACATATATTTTGGATTCGTAATGTCTGGAATTTACATAGGATTATTACGGATATTGTGGAATTTATACAGACACGGCGGAATTCGTACAGGAATTGTCCGGAGTCTCTTAAATGCACAAAAAAGCTACAGTAATAGTACCGGGAGTGTGCAGTGTAGGGAAAATGTGAATGGGAGAAAGAGTTGTAAGGTTATGTAATTTGTAACACAGTCACCCACGGATGGAAATGTTTCATTTTACAACAACAAGAGACAGCGTATGTATGAGTAAACTAGGTGTACGAGCAGCACATGGCGGCTGCAGCCAGACAAGAAGCCACGATACAGGATAGTCATATAAAAATATCTGTATACACAGATATAGATATATACAAGTATAGTAAATAACTATATACTGAGAGTTGTAGTAGAACCCAAACATTGCGGAAGTAAACCAACTGATTTTTTACTTTGTCTCAATTGAAAGCATTAAAAAGCTCGCCCCTCCCTTTTGTCCCTTGGTATTTAGAGCCTCACACAATGCACCCGCTCTCGTTACAATGCAAACTAAACACGTAAACTCCAATTTAAACAATCAATACCATTTAGTGGTATAACCGTTTAAATGCTTTATTTCTAAGCACCAAGTCAGCCAATCTTCCAACAAAATCCCATAAATAATCATCTATAGTCTATGTTTCAAAATGCTTTGCTCCACTATTTCCGTTTGTTTATACAGCGTCATGACAGCTTTAGTTACAACCGGGAAATCCATGTTCATTAAACACATTTGCTGCTGCAAATTATTATTCGTACGTATAGATATATGCACATATAGCCAGCCCAATGGTTTTATTTACCAGGAGATGAAAACCATCTGACAATAATAAGACGAAACACAAATTACATTTTTCCAAACTCCAAATAACCGTATATTTATATAGAGATTAAGCTCACAGTGTTGTCGAAACCTTTTTAGTATTCTAACCTGCAGTTCACGTCCCCCGTGTGAAAAATCACTTCAAACTTTCATCACTTTACCACATTAAATCCCTTTAGCAGCACAGGCTTTTCCCACACATTCACCAATAACCACCTAAAATTCTAAAACATCCGACGAAATGCTTGAAGAACATTACCTTCTCTCTACCGATAACCCTTCTGTAACAAAAACGCAATCACTGTGCTATCGATTATTCAAGGCTCTTGTAGTAGTCAATGTAGTCTCGTCTCCATCTTAATGCAACGGGTTCTCAAGTACACCCAGAGATTACAACAAAACATGTTTTATAATAAATGATAACTTTCGGACAGTTTACTTGCTCTGCCAGTACTTCGCAGCCGTGTTCTGTCACTTGATCTACAACACACACAAGTTCTACAATACAAGTTCTCCATATGAACAGAATGAAACGACGAGAAGAGATGCAGCCGATCCACTTTATTATTTAATAAACTTGTATAAAAACGAACAATGAACGCATATGAGGATGCTCATATAGATACTTGTTACTTATATAGTACATTATACGTGTACTACTGCTATACTACTATAGCTGTGTAGTAGTAATAATAAAGTAGTAGTGGACTAGTCACATCGCAAAACAATGCAACGAATCCCCAAACTGACCCTGCACTTATTACAGACAGATGTAAGGAATGCGCTCTTGAAATGACGATTTAGCCGGCCGGGATTCAACCATAAAATGAACACCTAATATTGCTCAAGTTTTGAGATTCAACGCTAATCCTCGGTAATGCTGATGGTTTAACAACGCATCCTCATCTGTTCCGATCTACTGACATGGGCATTACGTATTGTGCGTTTCTGTAGTAAAAGTGAGACAAGATCATTATGTATGCATCTCATTCAACCAGCATAATTATTACGACGTAAGTAAGAAAATCTTATAGAGACCATTTCCGTGTCACAAATGTGGATATTAAACATTTTTTACATATTACCCTCAATGTTTTCAGATATTTAGCTCAGACTTTAGAACGTCAATAAAGCGGGATCAAATGCACTGTAAAGTTATTGCAAGCATCGCATCGCATCGTATCATTCTTATGTAGCTTATGTTGTATTTTAAATATAAGTTAGGATTATATAACAACTATGAAGGACTCCTATGAGTTACGCCGACTTCATCTCCAAACAATATTTATTCTATACGGCAGTACGGCGGGGGGAAATCTTTTACAACAGTATGTGGAAATTAATTGATGGGAAGTAAAACGATAAAATTTACAGTTGTCGGATTGGCACGCTTATCTTTATTATAGTTTTTATTTTATCATAAGAATTTCAGCACGGCAATTCACAGGGCATATAAATTTAGATAAATATGTCGGCAGCAACAACACTTCAAAAATATTAGCCCATAAGTAGTACTACTAGATACGTCAGGATCAGGAGGAGCCTCGCCTCATGTGTAGCTTTTTATTTTAAAATAATTATATAATAAAAATACATTTCTAAGGTATATAACAGTGCTCCTATTCCTATTCCCCACACCAAAAAATTTCAGACAGCCCATATGAGTTCTGTGCTTACAGCGTACTTTTATATAGTTAGCCGAAGCGTGGTTATATCTTAAAAGTAAAAGCCAGCAGATGTTTTTGCGTTGTTTGCGCTAAAATTAATTCCTTTTTTCATGGTCCTACACCACCACATAACATCAATTATCTCGATGATTGACGCCCATCTTTTTAAAGCGCAAGCAACCGATGTTTTTCAATTAAACAAAATCCTTCAATCTTTTTAAAGAAATTGTAAAAAATGTTCATGTTTGTAACCATAATTCTATTTATTTTCTGGATTGTGTCATAACATAAATAAACATTTAAAAAAATTTGACCGGTAAAGTTGAAATGCAAATTAACACAATTTTCCTCATTTCGTACACGACAGCTCCTTTGTTGCTTATGGAAAATATAACAAAAAGTAAAAATATAAATTGTAGTATCGTGAACGGATAACTGCGTAAACTATAATATAGTATAAGTATTACTAAAAGTACAATCAACATGATGGGTTTGAAAGTTGGAAACCCAGTAACGGGCTCTGGTGTCGCGTCGGAGTTGTAATAGTAAGTATTCCGCTTGTGTGATAGTAAAAGAGAAGCACAAATAACTGAACAAATAACAAAGGTTTCAGGATCTTTTAGCCATTGTCACATCAACGAAAGTAGAACATATAGGGAAGTTTATAATAATAAAGTGAAGGAAAAGAAGAAGAAAAGACATGTAAACATATAGTTTCTAACAAAAAATAGGCTCACCTTTTATCACAATGTGGAATCATGAAAATGTGCGAAGGCGCTCGGCCCAGTCACTGTCCTTCAATTATTTGTGTTTTTTTAAGCTCCGTGCTCTTGTTATTATTAACCACGATGAGAGGAGACGAAGAACAGATTGCCCGGGGTTCAGAACTATAGAAGTCTTTCCTTGGCCAACCAGACAGCGCGGGTAGTTCTAATGAGGTGTTAAATAATAGTTCTAGACGATGCGTAGACGTATTTTGCGACTTGTCAGTCTATCTATTCTTAAGTTTCTTGTACAAAAATAGTAAGAGCTGCTGATGGAAATAGTTAATGTATACACAAAACACACACACACATAAAACTAGTTCAACAGATGTATTTTTAATCCAGTTTAATCTGAATATTTTGTAAAAAGAATACAACCTTGCCTTGTCTCTTTTACTGTCGATCTCTGTAGTGTTTTCAATTTTCCTCTCCTTGTTTTCAATATTCCTCACCGTGTTTTCAATATTCAGCACCGTCTTTTCAATATTCCTGTCTGTGTTTTCAACATTCCCCACAGTATATTATATGTCGTTTGGCTGATTATGTTTTTACAACACAACACCATCACAAGTACTACAAACACACAGGCTTTTCCCCCAAAAATCCGATGATGAATGCACCATAATGAATTCTTCACCCAAAGCTCGTCTCTCGTAAACGTTTCTCACTGCGAAAAAAAATAACAGATGCAATTCAGTATTTATAAGCGATTCAGTATTTATAAATGTGTATATGTAATGTAGCACTCAACCACTCTACTCAACTTCTTAGCTTAGGTTGAATTCCTAAAGACCTTGAGAACTAATGAATTGACATTATCATACATTATCGTTAGAATTAATTTTCTCTGCTTTTTTCCATTTCTATCGGTTCAACGACTCACGTCAAAAAACAATATTCGGAAACAGAACAGAAGGTCAGGTGTTACAAATGCCGGTGATCATCATTTATTATCCATATTTTACTTCAAAATATAAAAACAAAAAGTTTGTCTTACAAACCAAACATTATAATTAGCTATTACCTCTCCGTAATTGCCCAAATATTTATTAAGGCACTACATGAGCCGCCACATGGAGTGAGTTTGTATGATGATTGTAACACGGAAAAAAGGCAACAATTTTGGAGTAAATAGAAAATTCAAGTATTACGTAGGCTCATTGATATGTATATTAAAGGGTTAGATACTTCAAAGCCTCATCCCATCAGAATTAGCCTCACGGCTGCATTTTTGCCAAATTATAGGTAAGTACATTATAGGAAGAGATGTGAAACAATGGAAAGTAGAATTTAAATGCTCGATTAAGGCAGTGTTTGGACAGATAAAAAAAACTTTGTTCCGTCTGTTTGATCAGTCAATGTTCTGGCTCACAATGGCACGAATGGAAGGATTGATGAGTGGAATAAGCAATTCTCAATAACAACTATTTTATGTGCCTTCACGATCCATTGCATATATTTATATGTTCTATGATAGTGAGTGCGCCAAAGTCATCCTCACGCTCATAAAATAGTTCGAGAGGATTTCAGAGCTTGGGAATCCAAACTACGGGAAGTTGTTCAGAGGTTGGAGTTTTGTCCAAGTTAACAACGCAATCGGGTGTCCATTGGTTTTATTTAATCTATGAAACACCATATTGACAACAGACAGGAGAGTACTTTTGTAGTTAATTCCAGTATATATTTTCCCTTTTCCTCTAGATTAAGTCACTATCTGCCAGAAACAACACATACATAGATATACAACAATACATAATTATAAGTATAATATACATACATAAATAAAACAAATAAGTACATAGTTATACTTGTTATATGTATATGTGTACATGGAAATAATGATGCTGTATTAAATGAACACCTTAACTTTAGAGTTAATCCAGAGCCAGGTAGAATAAAATAAAACAGACACACACCGCACACACAAGTTTCTCAAACTATTAATAAACATATTTGCAACTATAGTTGGGAAGCGATCTGAATTATCATTTTCTAATAAGCCTTATGAATGATGGATGATACATCGAGCAGAGCATTCTTTCACCACGGAAAAATTCATTAACCCTATCCTCATCCCAGGGATAACCCACCTCTACCTCCTCTTATTAGTCACTTTATCTTCTTATTCCCACTATTATCGTATTATCCTGTCTTTGCTCTCGCATTTCCACTGTCTGCAGCCACAGCCATTGTCCCTGTATTTTAATCAGCCATACATTTGGACAAGGAATGAAAATTACCCAAAATAACTAACGCCCCCATATACAAATAGAAATTTAATTCCGAATAATCATTATTCACATGTATTGTATACTTAATAATTAATTATTACTTCTATAGGAGAACGATCCTGATAACTTCAGGTAGTTCCAGATCCTCTCTATAAAACTAATCCCACTGTGTAATCCCATTAGTATTTTATTTGAAAATCATTTAGTGGGGAAAATTCTCTATTTATTCTTCTTGGGAGTTAGTACATACAAAAGTGTCCTTAATACTGAAACGATATAAAATATACAGGAACTGAGTTCATTAGAGTTTTGAAATCTGCTTGAACTGTATTTCGCAGAAACTCTCATTATTAAAATCCCTTTCCTATATGAAAATTCAATTCCTAAAATCCAGTTTAATCGGCTCGGCGATCTGCTTGCTTAATAAGTCATAAAGTTATTTCACATTTCAGCGAACAGGATGCGTCGTATCAATAATAATATTATTATCAATGGTTTATTTAGAACACATGCAAGGAGCTAATTATAAGTAAATGACGAAGAACGTTTGCTTTGCTACGACATGTAATCATGTATGCGCTTCGGTAATCATGTAGAGTATTCCCTGAATATAAATAACAGATTGATGGGACAAAAAAGAAAAACAGTTCAAAAGAATCCACTGTCCACAAAATGCAAACACCAACCTTCAAAGTCAACCCTAAATATGTCTAATTGTAAGTCTAATACATATACCTACATCATTTACGGTTAACTCATAAAATTAAGGACGAGACTATTGGGATTCAGGATACTACACAGAAAAATGGCTTCAACGTAATTACTCGTGATAAATAATATACCTATTAATAATTATTATAGATCCTATTAATACCATTCAAGGGACGGGGATGACTGAAACTATAATATAAATAAATAATTACGTATATTCCGCGTAAAAATGTATTTCAAAATTGATTGATATTATGTGAAATTTCTAAAATACTCAAGAACAGTAACGCGCATGAAAAAAAATGTTATGCTGAACTTGGAAGAAAAAATGACTTTTGACATAAGACATCAGCAGAAACTGATTGGATCTACATACGTGGGAGTTTCTATGCTTGAATTTACATGCAGTGGGCCAATAAATAGTAACTTGTGCAATTTCACAGTAAGTTTCGAATCCTACGGGGGAATTGTGTACGTAAGCAAAAGTCTTAAAAAGTATAACTAATAATAAGTGTGTGCAGATTCAACTAAATATTTAACCTCGACAAGGATGCACACACACACTCATTTTGTAATCGAACATGAGAGCAGAACAACATTTACCCTGACGGCCTAGTTCCAAACCAGTTGCACTTTCAAAATATAACATTCTAAATGAGGGCTTATATTTCATATCACTTTACACTCGTACAGGCTCCTATAGTGACAAAATTAACTTTGCATGAGTTCCAGTGACATAGATATTAAAAAATAAATATTTTTATAGCTCTCAAAGATTTCAGATATACGGTGAGTGGGTGCTAATTATGCTCCTTACGTATGTACCTGTCCACTTATTACAGTAATAATCACTCCGCCGTTATCATACTCCTCCTAATATTATCGTATACACTTGATTTGAGGCTAATAAATCTCCGAACCCCGAACAGACATGTTTATAGTGCTCACGAAGAATCATTTACATGGTTTAACAACAACAACCAACAGCACAACATAGTTGGACACTCATAACCACCTGTACAGAGTACAGACTAATCTGTATTCCGCACCTTTCCCCGGTTTTTCCAAAAAACGTGGTCATTGTTGTACAGACTGTAGATTGTAATAAGTGTCGGAGATAAATTACTCACGCTATGATTACATAGACGCAATGCTTACAATTGCATTACATTTTGCTACTTGAGAAATGTTCTGATGTTGCAGTAACCTTCGTTTGCAACTTGGAGGAACCTTCGGTCACAGCTTACATAGGAGCCTTCGTCAGCGGAATAGAAATCTCTTACCACTACACTAATCATACATGTTTAAAGATCACGACCATATATATTACAAGCTCTAATAAACCTGCGGAAAGTTCAAGTCGGTAGGCCTGAGTATTTACGACCGGACTTTGAAGACCATATTGATATAAGTATATATATATATATAACTACGATGAAATTTCGGTTTCATCGCAATTTGATTTAAAATCCCCCACCCAAAGGCACTTGACTGTGACTAGATTATCAAGCATTAATATTATCTATTGACACAATTCGTGTTTCTTTCAAATCTCCTCGTAGTCAGCATCGTTTCTAAATACGTGGTTGCAAATGCGATGCGAAATCATAATTTGAATATAAATTACAACGTTTATGTAGGAAATACTGATAATTTCGGCCACAGTCAGCCAAATCTAATCTTCGTACAATAAAAACAGGAATCATAGATATAGAATGTATTCAATTTGGCAGCAGCAGCAGTGATGATTACATTATGTACTTCTGGTGTCTAGCTCACTGACACATTAAAAAAATGATTAAGCTTCACAAATTATTTACAATAGATACTCAGTGCATCTTGTGTGAGTAGTGTACTTGTACTAGAGAAGTGCTAGGCTACGCACGCACACATACATGATCTATTCCATCTAGTATTCTGCAACCTCCATAACTTTCGACCTCTGGAAGTGTATCCTTCATTGTGTATATACGTACAAGTGTCTGCTGATATGCCGTTGAGTATGAAGTCGTAGTTATGAATATCACTGAAAATGTTTATATAAGTACGAAATGTGGTTTAAAAATTGATTAAAAGTACTTGACAAGTTGGTAATACAGAGTATTAGAGATGAGTGTGTGTATAGGAAAATCTGCATTAAACTTTAATTTTTCCAGACAAGGTCATCCCTCGTGGAAATAAGCTGAAAATAGTGGATCTGAATACACGTTCGAGCATCAAGCACTTGTTATGGATGGGCGTAAGTGCCATGCATAACTATAATACTGGTTTTTGTGGAGATAATCGACAAGAGGAGGCTGGAATGAAACTTACATCAGAAAAGTGTGGGTATTAGCAGAGCACGCAAGTTAGAAGGGAGATAGCATAGCTCATCTGAAGATTGGGAATGCTTCTGCAGAGATTAACATTGGGCCATTGGGGCTATTCAAATCTTACACACAACATCTATCTTCTATATCTTCGGACTGCTACTGTATAACTCCAACATGAACGACACTGTGGTCAAAATATTTAAATCTGCATGAATCGAACAAGATAAAAGTATTAAATTATTCAAAACCCCACAATATACATGACGGCGTCATCCACATGCTGGCTACCTATCGACCGGCAACCGGCACTATCCATGTGACATACCAACAACAACTTAGTATTACCTAGTAAGCTATCGAAAACGCTGCTACAAACGGTCCCTGAACCTTAACACTACTCCAAACTACTAGCCACTAACTCCTATCTAATAACTAGACGAAGAAGCATTCGGGTAAACCATAGGGTGACAATAGTTCCCGCAGTTATTGTTAGGTGTAATAACTGATGATGGACGACCTTACGATTTACGAAATGATACATTGTTGTGTTATACAGGACCAGGACCGACCACATCTTCTTAGCCTTTATAACTTTTGATAAGAGTAGCACCAACAATAATAATTATTACAATTGCTGGGAGTACAGTATATAGAATAACTTATTATGAATTTCGCTCACAGCTACAATAACAAAATACATACGCACTCCTCTTTCAAAGTCAAGGAAGGCCAGGCGAAGAATCACAGATGAGTTTTAAGTAGTGGATGAGTCTCATTGAGAACGCATTACCCCTCGTTCACCAAGTGAAAAGCCAAGGGGCAAGCTTATACAAAGAGTGAAGATAAAACATGACATAGTCCTTCGCTGGCTGATCGTGAAGAGTGCATGCTTTATAAAATTCTAAATGACAATAAATGAAATGGCAGTAACCGGCTTTTCTTTCCACTTCCAACTTTTTCATTATGATGCGCTAAAATCCATATAATTCCGCGCATATAATAATTCTTTACATTTTCAATTGAGCTGAGATTATGATTCTCTCATTTTAATGTGCCTGTAAAATCCATGAAAATCAAAAGACAATAATAATACTCACTAGGCGTTAAGACAAAAGGCACCTTCCACATACCAAAACTTGTTTATCCATTAAACATTTTTAAAACTACGCCGTAGCAGTGGCAACTACAACTTGCACTTAAGTACCTCCACAAATCCCTGTATCAGTACCCTCCGGTGAATGAAAAACTACCTATTATGTAATTTCTCTTCCAGGACTTATTATTCCACTTTTATTCAGCTACAACCAACCTTCTGCATATACAAAATCAACTAAAAATTTACTTCTCAATGTTGTGGAATTCGGTGGTCTCTCCGTTTAAAAGTATGCAACTTCTAACAGGGTTTTTAGCAAAGGAATTTTGAGGTTACCAAGCATTACTGATGTGGTACAATACGGATACTAATCCTCAAAAATTTCTGCAACCAGAAAATTCACAATAACCATTTGGCTTATCATTTTTAAGAGTGCCAGCATTTTATGATAGAGTTAGTACTTGCTTTCCTTATAGTCAAAGTCAAGTTGAAAGTGAGGAGGCTATCAGGGAGGAGGAAAAGGAACCTGCTTCGCAAGCAATAATATCAAAATTGATAACTAAAATCCAAATTATAAGATAAAGATACTTTTTTAATTGCGAAGAGTAACATTTATTACTACTTGGGTGTTAGTTAGCAGATTTTTTTAACTCAACACTTATTTTTCCAAGCCGGCATCGTGTATGCGTATGTACCATTAAACTATTAACTATGTTGGAGTTGAAGCTTTGCATTTAAACCCTTGTTGTTCATCAATTTCTACAATTGATTCATGAAACCTTGAGTTTGAGAATGAACAATATTATGTTCTCGCATACTTGAGCGTTATTCCCCTTTTATATGACACTAATGTCTTCATAATCACGTTGCAAGCTATTAACTGTATTTTGATGCAAGCAATTTTTCAGTTGAAATGCAAAAGGAAGGTGACTTTGATAAAAAGAGGTGACAGGTACAGCCAGGATTGCCAATTGCCAGGATACCATTGGTTCACAGCCCAGTTAATCTATTCTACAAAATACGGAGCTGTTTTATCTGTAACAAAACTTAACTGCACTACGCTGCTCTTAATAATAAGGAAAATGCATACCTTAACTGACAAAATAACACCTTTCACAAATAACCACACTTAATTACTACACACAATCAAATTAGATGTTTCGAAGGAAACAAATCCGGTATTCTTGTCAATTACTGTTTTTAGCAAACCACACTTAACAACAACGTCACAATCATTGGGCTAATTACATATAAGCCTAGTGAGTAATTCATAGAAATTCCGATTGCAGGATTTGGATTGCTATAGTATTATTCCGAATCAAGAGTTTTGCTATTCTAATTCAGAATTAGCTTTACAACACTTGTATACTTCAAAGTATCAGACTCCCAAACTTTCGATCAAGTTTTTAAAAGGTCGTCAAGGTTATAGAGATACTAAATTAATTTAGTATTGTTGTATTTATATACACATTCCCATGTAACTGTCTCGAATTCCAAGCAAGTCTGGAGACGACGTAATAAAAAAAATTACGATTCGTAAAAAATCACAACCTTATAAGGTGACTTAATTGGACTTGATATTTAATGTACAGCTATAATACTCACAGTACATTAATTATGCGGCATGCCGCGGTCAGCGAAATACAATGTTCAATTTAACTCCGTCGCACATCCACAATCCCGTCATGCTAATTAGAAGATAAACTCCACTCAACGAAGACATCCAGCACCCAATTTAAAGCGTTAGTATATATAAGTATAACAATGTTATAATCGTTATACGATTTCACCTTTAAAAAAACAATGCACGATCTTGGTGAGGTTGTAATAATAACGAGTATTTACGTTGTTGTCAATGGGAATTTGTCATAATGCAAGTAGTAAATACAGCTTCGCAGCACTCCAATGAAGTCCAAGATTCCACTGGATAAAACTCCAAAATACCCAAAACAACGATTAACCCAACATTGATAACTATACACGCAAAACTATAAGTATAGTGCAACTGTATGCAGCAACTAATTTCGAAGATTTATTACTCGTAATTGTTTTGGAAATAGAGATCCATAAGATCCACTGATTGTTGTATATGGGCTCGACAAAAATAACAATACACTCCGTCAACAATATTGTTTTGTTACGTATTTATTAGCGTATTATTGCAATCCGATATTTCAAATTGCCTCTCGCGCTATTGTATAATACGAGGGAAAAACACGCGTTCCTACTCCTTTGAGCGACAATTCGAGACTGACTATGGGAACGTAAACGAGTTGTGTGCAGGTTCAGCTGAATGAATGAATGAAACCAAGTCATGTATTATTACTGTGGAAATGCATACTTATGGACAAAACATATACTCTCATGTGTTGCGTTCAAGTCAAAGTCAAACCTCTGCCTCTCTCTAATCTCTCACAATATATCTTGCATTGCATGGTCTATCATCATAAAGCTATATTATACTTTTTGTATACAAACTATATAAATCCAGCAATACATACGTATAGAATTGATATGGATGATACGGTTTTTACTCGGCACTATTGAGTGTGATTTTAAAATGTGATCGAACTTGTAATAAGAGTAAGTATACATATAGGTAAATTGTTTATGTATCCGTTATGTATTTACAACAGGCAGATTCAGACTTTCAGATCCTCGGACTGTATATATATATATATATATGTATATATATACTGCTGGACCCATTGGCATTGAATTGTCTATAGGTATACTTATGGGTACACGATGAGGACTTCATTACGGTTTAGAAGATAAACTGTCATAATTATATTATCCCTTAGAGTTGAGACCTTTCAAAAGATGTGTGTCGTTCAGCAAGACAGTTTGTTATACATGTGTACATTCTATATTCATTTACTTATCAGTTGACAGTGTCTCTCCATCTCCATTGCAGCTCCATCCCTTCATTAAAGTCTCCGTGGGTCATATTATTAGTCATTTAGCCCACATTTTTCCTCCAGTTTTCAATAATAATATTGTAATTAGTATTCCCTGGATAGGGCTTGCTTGTAGTATTAATTTAATACAAAGTGCATGAATAATACTGCTGATACATTTAAAGTGTGGACACAGAGGTACATATGCCTTTATAGTTAACTAGGTATATGTTTGGATAGATATAGAGTGGGTAGAAGTATAGTTATAGGTTAACTATAGAGTAGGTATATATGTTAACTATATAGTATAGTCACTTGCAGATTGCAGACACTGAGAGTCCTACTGCATCTGATTTTGAAATCCGGACGCGAAGCCAGCCCAAATAAGCCGGATCAATCTTGTGTAAATATTTCCTGATACCTTATACGATCCCCATTTATTGTAATTAGCTTGGTAATTTCCGGTAGATTTCAATAATTAGTTTCAACTCTGTAATTGGTTTTATTCTCTATGCACTGCAGCACTGCACAAGTCCTAATTACCGATCCATTGCTTGTCGATAATGTATTCAAAGTACGCTATAAATGACTAGAAACTTGTTGCATTGGTAATTAAAAAGTTGATCAGATTAAGGAAACGTTCCAGGTATTCCAGTTTAGGTGGAGATAAGAATTAAACGCGAAATAGATTATATGGTGGCATTTGTATTGCAATAAAATTATTTAGTAGTCAAGCCCGGCCTCACTGCTCGAAGAAAATTAATTCGTTCATGTCAAGTAATCAGTGTGCAGTGGAAGAACTGATATGTGTGTAATATCTGTAGCGGTTTTAAGTTTTTTCTTCGAGGCTATGTAGTTTCGGGAGTGTCCAAGGAGGACCTTTATTTGATGAGATGCAACAAGTTGCCACTATATGTAATGAACGAGTAAATAGTCGGAAAAGAACGGCTATGTGTATGTCAGCGGAGTTCGAGTTCGAGCGGATAGTTATACTATCTTGACTTGACTGGAAACTTTTACATTGGGAGCCACAAGTGAAGATATGAGTGGTGCCCTGAGCTTATGTGCCTGGTAAACGATAAGGGCTGAAGGGCTTGTCATTAAGAATTCTGTGTAACAAGTCCAGCATCAATTTTTTGTGGCTGAAAGGAGCAATTTCAAAGACCTTTCCACTATATTCCCCTGCACATTTACTCGCAATTGCTTGGACATGTCTGGTGGATGCTCATGCATCTCTAAACACTCGGAGCATGTTTCAATGTACGTGTCTTCGGACTACAGAGATGACGTATTCCTTGTAAACGACTCGTAAAATGACGTTCACTGCTTTATTTAGTTTAATAATCATAAAAAATGAATTCATGTTTATTTGAATTGCGGGGCGAGCGAAAATTGCATCTTCTAACTCGTGCATCTCTCATTCTCTATAATAGCTTAGCGAAAGGCTCGGCTGGTGTGAAAATTTCAGAACTTCGCATTTAATTCAATTTGTTTCATCATTAATTTATGGCGAGTCTGCACGGTTAAGGTGTACATAGATTTACATGTTAAATGCGGTCAAGTTAAAAATTCAAGCTAAATTAAACGGGCTACATGAGATCGTCCGACAGGAAATGTAAATCAAACTTGCGATGCATTTTAGTCAAATTTATTACACCTTAATAGAGCCATAATAAATAAAATTGTTACGGTTTCCACAGTTTCTCTGAGCTGTAAATCTATGGCTAAGGATGATTTAAGTAGTAGAAATTACATGAATTAATAGAGTATAAAATTAAATAATGTGCAGGAGCATCCTCAATAAAAGTGACAAGTTGCATGAAGCGGTAATTTGAGGAGGCTAACTTCAGCACCGGCGAGGTACTGGCTATATGACCTGTGTAAATCATCCAGCAATTTGGGGAAGACAGCTGGAACTGAAGGTAATGAAATTATTATGATTTAGTGGCACGTTAAAAATCCATATGATGTATCCATATGATACATATGCTTGATTCCAACTAAAAGTGAAAAGGATTTATAATTATTTATAATCGTATCATTGTCTGCCCATGTATACTACAGGTTTTTATTTATACTAAAAGATTTTTATACTTTATCACACTTTGAGACTTGAAGATATTGCAGTTCATCAAGGGAAGAAGTTGGTCAAGTTAAGATACAAAACAAATTTGTACGCTACATATAACATATGCATTTAATTTGTATAAGACGACCGCATTGTCGGGGATTATTTGGATGGAATTTCAGATTGAAAAGGAATGCTACGCGATAAAGTTGCGCAAACAGACTTGTATTTATTTGCAATTATTGTCTATTGTCAGTGGGATGTGTGAGGAGATGTAGAAGAAGGAAAGACTTTTGCAGATCTTCAATTTTCAAGACAAGTTTGTGTATCGTTGGAACTTGGCTGCTGGAAAATATACGGCCGGACGACCATGACTACGAGGATGACGATGACTGTGAGCCAATGGGCCGGTCTGATGAAAGCAACCTCCAAGAGATGCAAAGTGGAGTTCACTGACACTCTGTGGGCAACAAGTGGTGGTGAAGGTGGACGCGATTGCACATGTATAGTGTTATTCTATATGCTATAAGCTCATCTCTCACTATCTCTTCAAATTCTACTATTCCAACACTTGCACATACCTTACACCTGCATAGCCAGTAAAGAATACTTGATAGCGATGAACGTTTCTCTCTCTCTCTCACCCACTGCCGGTGCCGGTCCAACGTTGTGTACGATACATTATATGAATCTTTATATATTATTGTATAAGTTTTCTCTATATGAACATAGTACGCATAGTACGTTATATGTGCATAGATAGTACACCTGAGCTTGAGTATGCTTTATTACCTTAATTTAATGCTTCCTTGTATAAAGATGACTTTATACTCAAGTATTTCTGCCATTTCCTATACTTCTACTACTTCCCTTCTGAGAAGTGCTACGGTCCGAACACCTGTGTCTCCACCATCCCTGATCCCAGCCTTACATCACCGTGCGTATATCTCTTTTCCAACTTCTCTCAAATAATCGCAACCACTGTCTACTTAACGCATAGAATATTAAATATCTACCTGCAAAAGTAATCTACTCCCCAAGTATGCAAAGCGTTGTACATACATACCCCCAGAACCTACAGAATATGCATCTATAAGTACATACGTGCATACCGAAGGTATATGTCACACCCCTTATAGCTTAAGAATCCATCTGAATTGGTGGTTTTTGTATAGCAAATACATAGTTTAGAATCTATATATAAGTAATTATATATAGATACATATTACATGTATCTCGTTTAAATAATCAAAAGTGTATTGTGCCACTCTTTCGCCTATTGTACCTGTAAACAAACTCGAAATTATTCTTTGGATCAATGCTACCCAACACCGAATCGTATAGCATACCCTGAGGAGCGTTTCTTTAGATATTATTAGTCTCCGGCTTTACGAGAGCTAGTAGCTCATCTTTTTTCGCTACTTCAGCATTTAATTTTACTGCCCCACGTTCTGATTGAAATGGTATCAAACTGTAAACCTCCCTCTGGATTCTTCTCCCAACTATTATGGCATCGTAGTATTAAATTTCACATTTTAAAGCCCCATTCATGACTACTCACTGCCTCTATTAGCCAGTTTGCTAGAGATTCTCCATTATAATCTTCCTGCTGATTTTACAAATCTTACAGAAGTATGCAGTCTCAGCACATGTATATTTCCTGCTTACCAGGATTTCAAAAGTTATCTGGAAACTTCGTTATCCGCTCCTCTGTACATTCATCATTTGTGCATACGTATAAGATGATGCTAATTGCAAAGTCATCAAGCGCGAGTGCAAATTTTTAAGCATAATAACTACTGCAGCAAGCAAAGAAATTGCAGTCGATGCTATATCTTATTATTCATTATTGTATGGAAGTGCATATAATATTTTTTATTGGTGAGAGCGACAATCTGACCTTTTTCAGGCATCCGTACTCTATAAATGTTAATGACTGTGGTTTGTTTCTAATGGTACAATGAAAGGTACTGATTGTGAGGTGGGTATGTATACGATATAGTATTGTATGATCTTAATGTTGTGAGTAGAAATCATATCATCTTTATGTTCAAAGCTTGGAGCTGTACTATTCTTCTGATAAATATTACATACTTGTAGACCTGACAGGTTACTGTTTCTAAAGGAAATCCGGACTATTCATCCATTTCATTGTTATACTGCAGCTCCTTGAAGATTCAAAACAGTGCATTATTGTTGATTCCCCCATTGATTGTATGCAACAAATCTACATACCTACACACGTATACATACTCCATATAGATATACCCATACTTCAATAAATACACACATACTTCTTATAGGTATATATAGACTGCATATAGATATACAAATACTCCATACATACAAGAGCATAATGACATGTTTCATTGATGTCTTTGTTTGTCTTCCTTGATTGTGTGTATGGATGCCGTGCGTACATACAACATTGTTGCGAATATGGTAGTGAGCTTTTGCGTAATCCTGTTGTTGTCATCCGTTATTTTAGAATTGTGATGGTGATGGGGTGAAGAGTGACTGTGCATCAAGGGGTTAAAGTCGTAAATTACAGTGCAATTATTGATACTTATTATACACTAACAACTCATAAAAACAGATTACCTTTAACAGTCAACATGATCTTCTCATCTTCATCAATGATGTACATACCTATAGTTGAGGACATATGACTGACTCGACTGTATAAAGGGAAAGTTAAGTGCGGCATAAAAGATTATTTGCAAGGTGATATGCAGTGCACTTGACTTGAGTTGAACTCGCATAAGATTTGACATTGCACCCAACATCGCAACAATAAGTATACAGAAAGCAATGCAGTGGCAGGTGCAGTGAAATAGAGATTTGGGAAATAAACATGAAACCAAAAGGTGCACTTAGCTATTTAGTAAACACTACACTCGCATTTAACTCACGTTTCGTGATTTCATGGGGATGAGCATTGGAAAATGCAATATAAGCCTAAATGTTGTGCTTTTTGTACCTTTTGTCTTGTCAAACTAGATCAGTGCCAAGTTTTTAATTAGGAAAGCTTGTGCATTTTGTCAGAATATATTTGTTTCTTGATTGCACTTGATAAAGCGTGAATATATACTTTATAACTGTTCGTTCCATTGTATTTTCTTTAGAGTTGACAACCGTTCCCATTATTTATTTATGACTCTCCTGATAAAAGTAAATGTGGCTCCGTTTCACAATGGAAGACACAAAATCAGAGAACGGTGACGACTATTTCATTCAGGGTGTAAAGCTTAAACAACGAGACGTATAATATTTAACTGTATGCCCAAGCATTCAGTTAATGTCTAAAACACCATTTTGTCCTGTATTATGCAACCTTCATTATTTATGATACAAATGTTATTGATCTACAATTTTCCAATTTCTCAAAATATTTTGAAAACACATTTTTTTCTCAAAACATTTTGACAAACACAATTTTTTATGGGACAGAATTCATGAGCTTTGTTTCCAGTGAATTAAAATAAATATTGTTATGGGAGAACATCGTCCAAAATATTGAACACACTTAATATAAGCGAATAGCTTCACAGTTCATTTTAAACATAAGATTTGAATTATCTGACGGCCACTGACATTTTGATCACAAAGGACTATAAAACATTTAAAAGTTATTTGTATTATTTATTTGCTCTTTCTTATTGTAATAATATTTCAAAGCTTGAACGCATTCCAGTTTTCAATGAAATGAAATGTTCATTTTTATTATGTAGCTTGGATTTTAGAGGTCAAAATTGACGTTTTAGAAAAGCTAAAGCTAAAATAATCTATATGTTCGTCCTTTTGTGATAAATACATATTTGTTTAATAATACACAATTTTGGAAGAGCATGATCATTTTAAATCAATTAATAAACTCAAAATAGGGCTGCCGACTTTACTAAATTAGACATTAGAACCTCCACCCTTGAAGGCTCTAATTAGGAGAATGAGGAATGGTTCCTGAAAAGAAATTCACATCACCTAGATTTAAATAGATCTAAACGAGTCCGAACCGAATAATAAGAAAGGTGCACACTTGTGAGGATAGAGTAAAAAAGAAAATGAAAAATAGTGTGTAAAGTATTTGGCTATACAGGGTTATCGTCCGAGATATGTGTGTACGACTAAAATTCAGAGATGTTACAAGAAAGTATAATCAGGTGTAGATACATAGCTGCGTGCATTATAAATAGGTAGGGACAGTAATTACAGGTTGTACCTCAATCTGAGCATGTTGAGGTAAAGATTGTGATAATAGTGTGTGCGTGTGCCTATATTTAACATTCAACAAGTACTATATAGTTTCGGGTAATTATAGCGTAGCATTTTTTTTAGATATGTTCGCAATAAACGGTTAAATGGCTTAAAGGTATAGAATTTGTGAGTGTGTTACATGTGTGGTTTATGCTCAATCATATAGGATGAGCGTTACAAGTGTATGAGTATTTGGGTTAGTTTAACGACTGAATGAAATGTGAATTCCGGTGTATAGTGATGAAAATCAAGTAATAAAAATTCTTCTGTCCTTCGTCATGCGTGTTTGTTGTAGCACACATGGCTTATATAAGGCTTCACTGGCTCAATGCAAAGTTTTAGTGCTGGAACAATGTCATCGTTTTCAAAAATCTGTGTGTATAAGTACATTTATTAACTTGACTCCAATCTTACGCTCAAGTTCTCACTCCCCCTCCTACTTATAGTGCATACTCATACTTATTATTACTAGTGTAATGCAAGTATAGTGCATATATATTTCATTTGAGAATTTTCCTATACCCTTGAGTTAAGACACCACCATTGGAGATACATGCACAATCTTGTTTATTAGTCTTGAGCTTGAGAAAGAAAGGGAAACGATTCCTTAAGAGACATTTTGCATGCGTGCGTGACTTGAAATGCGAATTTTACTGCTTGTCAATGGAAGTTTGCTTCGCCGGTAACTGTCACTTCCCCTCTACGATTCACAGTGTCAGAGTATCTGTAAGCCGTGTACCAGCTTGAATAATATCTGTAGCAAACGCATCTTTTCCTAAAATGTAAAGTGCTGACAAATGACATGACTTTATACAAATTCAAGCACACTTGCCTTCCTTCTCAACGCTCTTATCGTAGGTAGGAACTATGTAATAATGGCTCTCGGTCGTTATACTTACGTGGGGGAAATGGCGGAAAATAAACCAACACACTTGTATCACTTTTATGGCCAGGAATGTTAAATAACTTTTGAACACTCAATGACCCGGTTGGGATATTAACAGCGAAATATCCTATCATTTTGTGAAATAAAAATAAACGGAGATTCTTTCCTACATTATTTTAAAACCACGACAAATTTCAGGTAATGTACGATACTTTATACATACAATTACAGATATTATTAGACTATAATTCTTATGTTATCATGTAGAATACACGATGATGTATTTAAAAATGATGTATACACATGGATACACAGCAATTATGACAAACGATCGAGTGGTATCTATTGCATACATATATTGTATGTAAATGTAAATGGACGTAATGTTATCTACGAATTAAATATCCTGGAATAAATTGCTTTCAGCATCCAGCAGCGTCGTTACTGGGGTTGGATCTGCCAGCAAAGCACGGTGGATCGTATTTCAATAGAGAATCGAACAGTGCAGCAGCACAGTGGAAGGTGGTCAATACTCAATACGCCATAATTTATTAATTCGATACAACTTTTAATAAGGGTTGTCTTTGATTTTTCAGCCTTGTATATACAGATATAAGTACAAGCGAACCAGGCTGTATGTCCGTATCAAAACCAAACATCCTGCTATACAGCAGCATCACATTGTGGAGTGAATCAAGGCGCAAGAATGATGTAGAGAAGTGGTTTTACTGTATACAAACAGGCGAGACACATTCGGTGTAGGTATGTACGTATGTAGAATATTTTAAAAAATGATTTCAATTTTTTGCTCAGGTTTTCAGCATGCCATTAAGACACAGTCTAGGAGTTTTTGCTTTTATGCGTTTCCACTCATACTTGGCTGAGCTAAAGACACGAAGAAAAAACCTGCAAAACTGGCAAAGAAACTGGAAAAAAACTAGTGGCGTGAAAGCTGAAACTAGTATTAATAGAAATCAGTGCCGCAGGCAAAATTTCAATCGTCAAATTTTATTCTTTATTCTTGATCGTTTTTCTCATTGTTTGTAAGATCCAAATCATGGCTTTTTAAAATAATTATTTAAAGCAAAACGTTGATGATGGAACTTGTAAATTGAGGAGGTATCGACAAAAATAAAGCTCAATGAGCTTAGTAAAAATTCTCCTGACCAAGAAATAGAGACATTGCAGTTAAAAGGACGACATCCATTTGTTCTAACTTCAAGTACGTGTGTATCACTTTGGGGCAGCAACCATAGCAAATAGCTTTTCAATCGGATGCATTTGTTGAAAATAAGCAGGCAAAACGCTAATAATCGTCCATTCTTATGTAAGACAATGAAAGTGATACATAGTTGCATAGTTATAAAGCATATTTTCCGCCATGGAAGTTGATGGAAGGGAGCTGAGAACGCTTCTCCTAATGATACTTTCTTATAACTATCCTTCTACATACTTTTTTCGTTAATATTGCCACATAGACCAAAAAGCTTACAGAGTAAATTATATAAAAGAAATGAGAGTAGAATACTTAACTGAGTTGAAATTTGAATTTGCAGGCAGCATGGAGTGTATTTTAAATTGTTTTATCTCTTATTAAGAATGGAATTTGCGCTTTTATTTTACTAAATAGTTTTCGTTCGCTCAAGTGACACCAAGAGCATTGTAAATCGCAAGTGTTGCAAGTTGATTGACATGGAAAATCATCACACAGCATGTCCTACGAGGTGGTGAATGTAATTAAATAACCGGCAATACTTTGTTATTAATTGCGCATTACTGAGGCATATTATTAATGCGCTTTAGCGGCAAGTTGTCCCGCCCTTGTTTTTACTTCTGCACTATACGCGTTTCCTTATAAATAAATTGTGTGTACTTTTTTCAGTTGCATAATTTATCAGATATACGGCGACATTCTAAAATGTACCTGTGTAGAACAGCGTTATTATGTCAACACTAATCTATAATTGGTATGCTCTATGTATATACTTTTATATATATAGTTTGGCCTACAATTTGTCTGATACTTATTATTATTACCTTACTTTATGTTACACTACACTACATTACAAAGCTTGGTCTGCAGCTTTTTCTAGCTTGGTTTGGTCTACACATCCGTAGTTATGGGTCTGCACCTCTACCGTTTGCGGTCTACAACGTGGTCCATGTCCATAAGCTTGGTAAAATTGCTTAAACGTACTTGTAGAATGGAGCCGCAAGTATTTTTATGTAATTATAACATCATGTCATTTTTACGTGAGTAAACAGTAAGAGCCACCTCCCTCATCAGTAAATAAAGTGTGTCGTAAAGTACGGTGTATGCACCCTTTAGCTATTCCATACGATTATAGCCACAGGAACAGTAAGAATAACTCTTGTGCACTGCCACGTTTCTCCTCCATTTATACATACGGATTATAGTTCAATTAATTTATTACCTTGTTGGAATCCGCCAAGGTTTAGCAACAAATAAGTTGCTGTCTTTTCAGTCAGACGCCATTTTCATCTAGGCAAATCAAGTTTTTTCTTCAGGTGTGATTTCTATGCAGTGAGCAGTCAGACCCAGTCCGTGTATTCGCATTACAACTCTCTGGTGGAGTGTAAGTCAGCATTTCCACGTAAACACATACTTGCATTATTATCAAACTTTATGTGTGTGTTGTTGGTATAATCTACAAACCACTGGCAATGATGGATGCAGTAGTTCCACATGCTTCCAACCCTCGTACACCACATTTGCATGGTCCATTCCCTGCAATGAAACGAGAAAACCAAGGAAAAGCTCATGCTTGCAACAAAATACAGGGAAAACACGGTTAAGTCGTGGTGGAAGCGGTGCGCTGGGATGCTTCACTTCAAAACTTCAAAAAGCTTTTTAAAATTTGCAATGATCGCTGATGTTATAATAGTCCAATCCTGTCCAGAAAATCCAGTTAATTCTTGCAGACACTCCACGAGACGTAAATTAACTCCCTTTTAATGAATAAAAAACCTGAGGAATTGTTGACTCTTCATAATCATTTAGTTGCTTAGCATTGTTATACTTACGTCCAGTTTCGTATTACGTACATTTAGCATCGTTATACTTACACGGTAGGCACTGCTATACTGGCGTTTTCGAGTTACATCACCGTCTTAAAATTATGGGGATATTAAAAAATAATCAGAGAAAATTATAATGATAATAGAAAATACTTTTAAATCCATGTTTTAATTTTAATACAGGAATTTACAAGCATTTTTAAAGCCAATTCTTGTAGCTCTTCTCTTGCTTTGAGAATGCGATTTGCTTCTTGAAGGAACGGTCAATATAATGTTACAGCATATATTATTAGAAGGGTGTGATTATGTCCAAACGTGAAATAAGTTATTTCAACAGCAGTAATGACTTTGGAAATAGATGAATTATGCGGGATGGAAGTTCTGCGGAGGTGCTGATGCTTCGCACACATTCGCGAATAATAATAATATAATACTTCCTCACGGAAAGTTGGGTTGAGAGAAGCACATTGAGGTAACGGTGTTGGAGCTCTTATACGTGTACATAATAATTATATACCTCCAATCCATAGACAAAATCACGGCTGTTGTGGTAGGTGGCTGTAATAAATAGCCGTGTCGGGAAGACGAAAAGAGGAAATAAATAAGAAAACGTATATACTTACCGTAGCACCAAACTTATGCGCTATGGGCTGGATGACTGTGAAAAGACAGTGCAATATTTCCACAACAATGATCAACATTCAATGTGGATTACATTACTTTGTATGCACTTACCTTGTAATTTACCGTCTGCCATCAACGTAAAATATTGTGATTCATTTTAATCGTCACGATATTTTCACGGCATTCTTATTATTGCCTACGTACAATACAGTACATATGCCAAACATAGAAAAAGCTTGAATAATAATTGGATTCGCTTACTACACACCTCCATCACCACAACCAAATGTTCACAAATCTTCAGTAGTAATAACAGTAACGACCACGGAGTTCTTAAGATATCCATATAATATAATTGGATATGGTTTGAGGTACTCTAACTAATTTTACGGGAATGGCCCATCTGTACTACTATCTGTACATACATTGAGCTGAATGGGTCACAGTTAATTACGAAGCCAACAAGTTCTATAAGCTGGAACATGTTTATGTTTTTGTAACTTATAACCTGCACCACATACTAGTACATACATTAGAAGCTAATAATGGGAAATCGTATCTTCAAGTCAGTCTTAGCAAGTTCCATAAAGTTAACTTGTAATGTTTGTTAATGTAGTAAGCACAATCTAACTCGTGATCATTTTCAAACAAGCAAACAATTTTAGCTAAAATGAATACACGCGAATGTGCAATTAGATAGGTTGTCTGCAGGATGCAAAATGTATTTTTATGGGGAAATCGGACCTTCTTTATAGGGAATAAGTACACGAAATAAATATAAATAAATAATAAAAATACATACATTATAAAATAAAATGCATTAGGGTCGAAACAAAAATAAGCACATTAAGATCAAAACAGAGAGTTTCTACATTAGAATCGAAACAAAATTGAGTACTATTAGGATCGACATAGAAATATGTACATTGATATCGACAAAAAAATAAGTACATTAGGGTTGAAACAAAATAAGTACCTTGGGATTGAAATAAAGAGAAAAACATTAGGATCGAAACAAAAATAACCACATTGGGATTGAAACATAATAAAAATACGTGTATTAGAATCAAAACATAAAAATATATACATTAAAATCAAAACATTAGTGATTAGATTAGCGTCAGAATTTACACTGAGCTTGTTTATAGTTGGCAGTGAAGCAATGAATCCTCATTGTGTTTTCCTTCCACAATGGAATTTATATATAATTATATGTATATATATATATATATAAGTTGAAGATATAATTTATCAGGTTGGATATTTGAACTAATCCAATCTACTTTGGAGAAACATTCCACATCCTCCTTCGTATGTAAAACTTACCAAAGCTATGGGATTCTGCACTTGGCAATGTAGAACAACGACTTGTGCATTTTCTTAAACAACGTGAATGCCGGCTATTTTTCAATTCACGTTTACCGGTATATATACTTTACATGCACTTGCAGACTTGCACAGTCCACATCTCCACATCGCAGAAAATGCTGCTGCCTTCAAGTCTGCAGAGCAGCTGCATATTATACTGCAAAATATTTTTTTATCACACATCTCAATCTATGGATGATATAAAGAGTAGATATAGAATACGTATAAAGAGTATAGTGTGCATATAGGGTATATAGGTACTCTTTATGTGTCCCTTGCACACAAATTACGGCACATTGTTATCCCCTGTCTGCCGCACAACCGCTGTAATTGCACCACCAAATGCACTTTCTTAAATCTCTTAGAATCCCTAATTACGTGAAAGTAGAACCCTATGTAGCATTGATATAGCATTAGCATTGTAATTGCCTTTATAATAATAGGAAATGCAACTCATTTTACTATCACAGGTTCTCAAAGGAGCCCTGTATGTGTATGCACCACTTTTACATATGTAAATTATGTTTTCGAGCCCCATATATCATTCTTCTATAGTCCGACCGAACAGGTTGAGCGTCATTCTTATAGTCTCATAAGTATAGCCACATAAATAAAGCACAAGCTATAAGTGTGGATTTTTGGACACGACTCAGATTTCTTTGTATATAGAAAGCGAAAAATATAAAGCGAACAGTCAATTTGATAGAGGGATATCATAAGTGTAGTGTTACTGCATTGATTGACTTGCCACTGCCACTGTAAATATACTATGTATATATATGTGTGTGTACATGGTGAGCAAGGCAAGGGAATAGCGGTGTGTGAAACCGTCTAGACATTTATTGCAAGAGAATTAAAATTTCGCTGTGGATATTGAGATAATGCATTTTGATTGCAGTTTCTATCTTCCTCTTTCTATGTATGCCATGTTCATTTTTCACCACACTGTCCTAATCAAGTCCCTGGCCTGAAGCTGGAAATCATGAATTGATAATGGAAGCCACAATGCTTGTAAAAGTAAATGCTTCTGAAAAGGCTTGAGTGGGATTAGGAACGTGTAAAAACGATACACTTGCATATACTTATAATTAACCAAGCAGCACGTTACAACAATGTTATATGGATGCACACTGTATAAGCTTTTGATTTGGTATATTTTTGAGAAAGTTGTGAAGTAGATGTGCATTTTAGTTGTATAGAGTATAGATGTGTAAATTACAATACTACAGATACATTTAGTTGTGGAGTAAAAAGAAGTACGTTTTTTGCCTCTTTTTATTGTAACGGTAAAATATTAAGAAAAGCCTAGAATCCCTTTTAGTAATAAGTAGATATACTATGTACATGCATAGTATCCTTATACACGGACTTTATTCCGTATGCAATTATAACCGATTTTTATATTCTCTCGACGCTGTTACACTTTGTCCCCTATGCATATATAAATTTGTCTATAGAAATTATTTGGATAACAAAAACTCTCGTACGGATTCGCATACACGCTGGTTTACACTGAAACGGAATTGTAAGAACAGACATAAAGAGGCACAACGGGATAGTAATACTCAAGTTATTTACATCAACTGACAACGACTTGGAACAATCAGGTATATAGTAAGTTAAGCACCAAGCTCTAAGAATACATAAGGAATAAGGACCACAAGAAGAGTGACTGATAAATTTTTTAAGCACAGCAATTTATTCCACTCTACATGATCCCATCTTATACCTCTTCTTGTCAATTGTCTCTTACATAACGGAAGTCCTGGTTTCTCGTACTAACCTTTTTCTTATATTCTTATTATAGCAACTCAACCGTGCAGAGATTAGTTCTTGCAGAACTTGCAGCATCATTCGTTACTCGGATTCAGTCCTTAAATCAAAATCTCTCAGCCTGAGCTTCTCGAGTCTATAACATTTGCACTTTACCATTAATTTAACATTGCACTTAACTTTTAATGTGTCATCATCGGTAAACAAAAAATCAAATATAGTCATACAAGCTTGAGCACTTGTGGCTCAATGTGCAAAAAACAACGGAATTGAAGGTGATGTTGTATGTTTGGATTAGGTGTGACATATATTTAATACGAAAACAATAATAAGATAATAAACAATATATGAATAAATTTCAAAAATGGAACAAAAAAATAAATTATTGAGTAATTATTTACTTTATATTGAAAAAAAAATATTTAAATTCTTCCTTCTAAATCTTAATTCCAAGCATGATTTCAGTTCCTTCAGCGCGCTGGCAAGTCTCGCCATCGCCAGGATGAGAATCAGTTCTTTTATGTTGAGGAATCTAAAGAAATGTAGGATTTATGTGTGCATTTGACTTTACTTACACTTACATATGATCATTCATTATTGCGAGTAAGCACGATGACCTCATTTTCGCGTCCAAATCAGTTTATTTATAGAATGTGAATCTCATTTCTACGGAGTAATCGCATGCATTCAAAATTTTGTTGCACATTTCTATTTCTGCTGACCTATATTTTTGCACAGCATGATTTGACAGTGCAATAATTAGGAATTTACCGGATGCAAGAGCCATTGCATGTTCCAGTTCTAATGCTATCCCCGTCTATTTAATACGCAAGTTGTGCTTCGAAGGCTTGTTTATTTTTTAGCTCAACAATTTAAAATTCAGCAGCAATTTAATAGACATCGAGGATGGTAGTTTGTCCTATATATTTGAGATTATCCAACAAAGTGTTTCGTGTCAATGGTATGGCATGGAAGAACATAATGAGTGGAGATCCATTGGCTGTTTAGTCTTCATTTCTCCTCGGTTCATACATTGAAAATTTTATTAGGTTACCTTCATCTCCCCTCTGCTCATCTGAATAAGTATGTACAGGGCATTCTCATCATCAGCTGTGTGAGATAATAAAAACTGGGGATGAATTTTTGTTTGTTATTTGCTTCTAATAACAGAGTCGCTACTATAGAAAATATCACTCCAGTATCCCACCACTATACAATGATTTAATCTAGATTTGCGTCATAACAGCCGCGGATGTCACATGAATGTCTACTTGAAATGAAACGTGCTCTAATGTAATTATTATCATATAATTATAATCCTATGTGTGTATGATACAGTATCATGGAAAAATATGCAAGAGCCACAATTGCGGTTTTCCTTATTCAGTAAAACTCAGAATTTAACAGCGAAACTCTATATGCCGGGCCACATGTATCGTGTGCAGCATAAACACAATTGAAATATTCAAGCCGGATGTAAAGCTTTTGAAACCACGATTACCATTTATACTCAATTGTACTTTTTGTAAAACCAGATATCTTCAGCAAGAAACAGGTGGGCTGGAAAACCTCGAAAAAATAGGCCACAGAATTGGAAGGAAGTTTTACAAGTTAACTAATTTATTTGAACACTTTGCTAATATTTATCAATTTACTCACATGTATGTACAGTCCATTTCAACGATCAATTCCCCTTGCAACTTGCAACCTATTGCGAAGGTTGATGATGGTGAATGAAAATGGCCGGAATAATTTTTATCAAAAGATCCTCTATTATAATATCTTCACTTCATAAAATGTTGCTGTTATCCCGTAGAAATTATTCCATGTATTTCGAGAGGATTCGGGTCATGTCAATGACGACAAACGTCAAGCCACTGAATAGTTTCTAACCGGCGGAGTTTAGTGGTGTGACTAATGTCAAGGGCGATAATAATGGCCAGAGTACATAATTAATGGCAGCTATACATAACATAACTATGATGGTAATAAAGCATACTTAAATAATGGTACGTGTAAGTATACGCTAGTGGTAAAAGTGTACGCTAATAACAATAATAGCAAGTGTAAGTATATCAAGTAGCTTAGTGCTTTAAGGCCGAAGTAAATGCACATATGTAAGTGAAGATGCTAGCGCACCCTAGGGACAACGTTGAGCAAGATGATTTTCTCACAATAATAATTTCTCAACTTATTTATTTATCATAAACATTTACCATTCAAATTTTTTTCTAACCATTTAACTACAGGGATTTATAAAACAGAAGAGTCACTATAAATATTTAAAAATAAGCATTAAAAGGAAACTTACAGTAGGAATAACTTTTGACGCTTCAATTTTGATGAGCTCATTGGTTTTCAGTCAGTACATATATATTCAAAGCAAAGTTGAGGAAACGTCGTGAAGGAGGATATAAGTATATACTTTTAATCTTTTACTATATACCCGTAGTTTGTAAACTTAATGCTTGATTCAAGTTCCTTAATTCAAAAATGTATGATATTTTGTTGTATGACCTTGTATTATTACTTGGATAGAAGACAATCGTTAAAGTACGCGTGTGTAACAATAAGGTCATAAATTATATTCCTTCAAATAGCCATATCTGTCAATGTCAATTATGAAAACATTAAGCTCATCCTTATGAGCAAGTACATAAGCCTACCTGTCAATACCTATTAATTTCCTTCTGGAGAATTCAAGACAACGGGAGATGTTTACTTCTATATAGATACCTCCATTGATACTTTTTCAGTGTGTTAAACTTCCAGTATACTTTAAAATCTACAATTGTCCCAGATTTGCTGATAGACGTTTTTCCATTTTTATGATATCAGAATCAAAAGGATGCTGTAAGCGCATTCACGAAAAAATATATGTCAGCTTTCAATTGACTTTATTGATTCTTATGTATAATAAAAGTTTAGACACGTCATCCTTGACAAAGAATTTTCGTAGGCTTGTATACCTATTTTGAGTGAGAAAAATGCTGATTTTAACTTTGTAGCATTTCTACATAATATGCGAATTCATGTTGTTTGATGATTTTTGAACAGACGCTTCAAGCTTCTCCAGTATTAAAACATGAGCGGCGGATGTATTTATCCTTGACGTTCTATATATTAAACAAATTGTTGACGTGTTGACATATGTTATGGTATTCTTCTCTGCTGTTAAATTCTTAGTATTCTTGTGTTGTGTTAATACTTCATAAGTACATTATAATGGTGGACACCTCAGACCCCAATTGCACTCTTATACAATTCAGATATTACAGATCGTTCTCAGCTGTGTAAACATTTGTCGTCGCCATTTTCCGCCTTTACATCTGTAATGATGCAACGATGAATCCGCAAATTCAATTGTGCATCACAAATTCACAACGAAAAATGTATGGCATAAATCAGTTCTGAATTCCTTTATTTTGACGGTTGCTTTCTTCCGACAGCTTTCTGGCTGTCAATTGTAAGGTTTAGAGATCTTGAATCGTCTCAGCGTATTCCACATATACTTCATTTAATATTTATATATTGTATGTATTTATCCCCTCAGCAATGTATTACAAACATTGTGTATAAAAACTGGAACAGGCTTTGATGACTCAGGTGAAACAGCTTTATAATTTTAAAGTAAATATTTTAGCAACTTTAATAGTGTCTATATTAATGATGGAGATGCAACAAGGGACTCATCTTCAGAATTGACTACTCAATGGATGTACCTTCAGGCTTTTTACATAGTAAATATATATTGAAAAATTGTTGAAATCAGGTCAACAGGATTTACATTTCTATATAATCAGCAAAAATATTGATCATCAGAGTATAAACTTTTTACTTTTAACGTAATAATTTTTGCATCAGTCTAAAATCTCCAAGTCCAATTTGTGCTCCTGATAGTGCAACAAATATGTAGATATGTATATATGCCCGTTATTATTATTTCATTTATTTGAAATACAGAATGTACACACATTTATATCTCGATTGAATGAAGAATTGCACACGGCAATAACGTTTGGATGCAATTTAATGAAGTAAGAAGCTCGAGCAAAAAATCTATCTGAGCTAGCAGAATCATCTGTTCAGATATTGCATTTTTTGAACCAACTATTACATGCTTACGAGTCGAAAATGTTATCAGACAATCACGGTTATTTAGTGAAAGGCCTGTAAATCGTTCGTGAATCATGGTAAATTATTTCCGTCAATAGAATGACCTTAATTGAATCTCCTCGGATGATGAAAAGTTCAAATTGAGAAGATTCATTCATGGATTCCTCATGACAACTTCACCTAATATTTAAACTAATTTGCTAAAATTGCAGGAAAAGCCCAACCTTGTATTAAAAATCAAACTCCATCAACAGCAATCTGTGGCAGAAATGGTACTTTGTATTACACATGTTGAGTGTAAGTGAGCTGACCGACTTAACCTGTCTTTATCTTTAGAAAAAACAGAATTGATAAACTCATCGAGCTCATGTTCCAATGATGGCGACATCCTGATTTGCTCCTTTTATCGAGTCTTCAGATTAAAATTCTTACAATTTTCTCCCTTTTTTAATACTCCCGTTAATAGCTGACTTGAATATAGTTTTAGATTGCTCATTGCTCTCATCGTCAGATTTGCATAAGATCCCGTATCCTACCTAAATCTGCCCCACAGCACAGACTCAAAATCTCCAGTGATATGCGGATATTTGTATCAGATTTTGTTGTCACGGCTCCAACTATATTGCCCTCTTCAAGCCAAGGTTTGTTCAAATGCTTATTAAAGCTAAATTCGGTAAAGTCATGTAAAATCTTTGAGTTTATGGGGCTTTTATTACACTATTATACTATACATTATAACTTTAACATTCTTTTCAAGGATTGGGGATTTTCAACGGATGTAGCTTTAGCTTCAACTTTAAAGTAATGATGGCCCGTAAATAGATGTGTATTCGTGCATAAGCAGTATACATAAGTACGTCATGTTTGTGATTGTGACGTGACGTTGAAGTCACTATACGATACAGTTTAGTTAGTTCTAGTTCTAAGTTAAATGCTTATACTTTACTAGTACACTTGGGTATATTATAACGTACTTACGTATAAACTTACGTTATGCTTATACTACTACACAGGATACTATAAGTACGTTATCCTTATATGCATTGATTGTATACTCTCGTGTATACTACACGTTGAATGTTTACGTTACAGTATTGTAATGAGAATAAAAGTATCGGTACTTACGTTTAGTTTAGGATTCTAATTATGGCTGCGCTGATGTTAAAAGTGTCATGCTTCGGGGCAACATTAGAATGAATGCATGGACTTGTAATACTTACAACTTACAGCTGCATAGAACGCAAACAATGAATATAAGGAAGATGCCAATAAATTATATTTATTCTGAGGAATGATTGGGAATGATAATACATACCTATATAGTAGGTAATATACATACTTAAGATTTCTTATATCTGGTATGTACAATGTAAAATGTAACTGATCTTTCATCGTATGTTGTACCTTGCAAACTTATAAATATACATGTAGGTATACACATACATGCTATAACATACTTGTACTGTAAATTGTAAGTATCTAAATGAGAATCTAATATCCATTTAGATTTAGGAGAAACATAGTCTTCACTGATATTTGAGTAATAACAATTATTGAATATCAGTGTGTGTGCGTAAGCAAAGCGTAAAGCCATTTTTGGGTAATTAAAACAAATTGATTTGCGGTTATTCCACTCTCTACACGATACATTTTAATGAGGTGGAAATATGGGCACCTAATTTTAAAGGTATTATAAATGATTTAGTGTTTCAGAGATATCGTCTATAGTTTTGTATATAGGAGACAAATATTTAGACCAGATACTAAATCGACCTATATGTATTAAGTTTAATGTATAGGTACCAGAGTGTGTTTACACTCTCGTACTAAACACATCGTTTGCATATGATGTGACGATATCTGATGTGACGTGATCTTCATGTTTGTGGATTATTAAAACATGAATAAGTAATGAGGCAAAAGTGTAAATCTGAGCCTCTGTGATGCTAAATAATTCGTCATGTTGTTGCCTGCTGCTCTAATGAGCCCTTGTCATTACATTGGCTGTATATATATGTTGAGATTTAACTAACAAGTCACGAAAAATATTTACTTGGTGTGGCAATGCTTCATTCATTACGCCAGTCCTTGTAAGCTGTAATCCGGCCACCAAAAATTTAAAGCACCCTGTATGGATGTAAAATCTTTTATTAGATGTAGTTTTAATCCCAATGTGTCATCAGCAAGCGGAAAGTCAAGCAGTTATAGCGGTAAGACTTAACTTTACACTTAAAAGTCGTCGGGTAAGGTCGTATTAATAATGGGAATTTTTCTAAATAAACTTGGCTAATCAAAGATTACTTTAAGGGACTTTTGGATCAAATACCAAATACATAGCGCAGTAAAGTGTCTCAGATTATTAACTTACTGGTTACATACGAAGTGTTAGGCTGTCCTCCGAGCAAAATCATGAGTGCATCCGCTTCAAAATGGTGGTTTTCCATTTTATTGTCCTCAATAACGGTTTTCTTATTACTGCCATGTCTTGGCAACAGTTCTAGTGTTGTGCCCAAGTGTGAGCTTGGCAATTTCGAATCTAATTTGAAAAGCTCGAATAGGTCATCTGGCAATGTAAAAAGTGCAAGCACCTGCTCCTTCGCATCAAATAAAACAATGTTTGTTCTATCAGTCGTAAAAAAGGTAGCAACGGGGAGAAAGTGCAAATTGTGGTGAGTAAAATGCATTACAATTTACAATACACACCTATCCATATAATATTCTGATGTTCCTTTCGTGAGAAATTCTCAATGAACTCGTGTACTAAACATGCCATTAATAGTTGATACACCGCATACATAATATAAAATTACATGTTATTTTCAACGGAAACCCCAATATCCTAATAATTATGAAGGTCGTAAAAATCTCTACTGCTTTCCTATGACGTTTAGTCAAATGGAAATTATATTATTACAAAGAGGGTTTGTATTATTGTATAGAAATCAGAAGCCTGTGGGTTGATGGTTAGAAGTGTATAGATATATATGCATACAAACCTCTGGTGTGCTTTATTAGAAAACCAAAAAAATCCAGAATAAATAATAAATAAATAAAAATGATTTGGTAGTAGTATATTATCAAGGAAATACATCAAAATACTGACAAAAAATATGCTGACGATTTAAAAATAATTTATGTGGTACTAATTAATTAATCTACTAAATTTGAAATTATTAAACTATATGTAAACCAAGGCATGATGATTAAACTTAGGAAAACTTATTGGAGATGCCAGGAGCCATATGATGAGAAGATCCTCGTAGAATTTGCCGAAGATTATCCAGACTGGAAAAAAGAATACTGGAGGTGGAGGTCTAAGTATGTTTCACTAATGACATTGACGGCAAGTGTATTCTTATCTGTATTATTAGAATTGTCATAATAGTTCTAAACTGGTCTTCATAATCGTTTTGTAAAATGTACAATAGCCGGTGTTGGGGATTTGGGATGAAGTAAGTAACATTTTTTCTTTGTATACTTATAGGTTAACCTTGAGACGGAGAGGTCCCTCAGATTCGACGTTTCATTCCCAGATAACTTGACAGAAGATAATAATAATTTACAAAACTTCACAGAACTGTTTTTGAGGGATTTGGAAAATTCATTTTGTTTTTATTCGTATAGAACGCAACCGCATTCTGACATCAGTTCCCGTCCCAACACTTCAAGTGTTGGGAAGGGTTCGGAATTACCCATGTCGTCACTGTCGTGTTCTTATGTCGGAGGTCAAACCAAGGTTTGTTTAACATCCACAAATACTTCACGTTATAATTTGTACGTACACGAAGCATGATAATGTGCTAAATTACATAAGTACAAATTTGTGGTTATATCTTTTATTTCAGCAAGCCATACAAGATGTTTACATAGGTTTATTGTTTGTCGCGTCAGTTTTTTTGCTACTTACATGCATCATTCAAGTCATCATCTGGGACAACCAGACTTTGAATGGGTGGGCTATATTCTCGGAAGTGTTGTCAAATTTTTTTATGATCTTGACTGTGGGGCTGTCACACTATTTTGTCAGAGATATTGACATCGGACCAGCTAGTGGTGGTTGCATTGCTTTGGGTAAGATGATGTATATTGCTATGCATATAGGTATATAGATTCATTTGATTTTAGTTGACATGTAATTCTATTTTTAACTAAAGGTACAGGTGGGATTCAATTCCGCATCTTAAAAGCTTTATAAAATAGTTTCTAAAAGATTTTCAATTTTTTATTAAATTCCAGCAATCATTTCTCATTTCTTCTTCCTTTCAACATTTCACTGGATGACTGTTATAAATTATAATTTGTGGCGGACTTTTAGGTATGTGTCTTTTAGACACGATTTCCTAAGAAATCATCATCACCAATCATTTATTATTAATTTAAAGGTGAAAAAATAATTACAATTTTAATTATTATCATGCAGACAAATACGGAATCCAGCAAACAGGAACAATAATAAACTTGTAACTTATTGTTTCTACTCTATATTTGCCATCGGCGTTCCAATGGTCATCGTGGCGCTTTGCTTTATAGTTGATGTGTTACCTTCGCGTCCCAGGTAAAATCAAGATCGAGATGCGATAATTTATTCATGGTCACTAACTTCATTAAGAACTTTTATGCTGCACTTGATTTAATAATAATAATTTATTTTAAAGCAACAATGAAGTCGAAGGCGTCAACAAGACGACAAACAGCTTTCATAAAGTGTTTATACGACCCCAATATGGGAAAAAGTTTTGCTACATGTCCAAAGAGGCTCAAGGACATTATATTTACTATCCTATCGGAACTTTAATAGTAACCAACGTCATTCTTTTTGGACTGGCAGCGTTCTCTCTAATGAAGCACCGGGCAGAAACCAAAGTTTTACAGGGTAATCGCAACGTTTCTACGAGAGTGAAAGTTGATGGCGCTGGATGCACAGGAGCTCAAGGACAAGGAGGAGGTCCTACACAGTCTATCTTCCTCTTCGCGAAATTGTTCTGTATTATGGGGGTGTCATGGGTATTCGAAGTGTTTGCCTGGGCATTTAGCCGCTCTGGAGAGAACGTTCCTTTATACTGGATAATATTCGATGTCACGAATCTAATACAAGCCATTGCAGTTTTCATTATGTTCGTATGTAAAAGAGATGTTCTCATCAAAGTGAAGGAGAAATTTATTGGCAAACAATGAATGTAACAAGGCTGCTCAATTTTGGCAACGTTAATTTCTTCGTAATATAGGAGTATATATATATTTGTACACCACAAGCTTATAATATCTTAATAATTAAACTGGGATACCAAAGTTTCTGGTTTCTACAATCTTATTTTCACACGTTTGATTCGTACAAATTGGGTAACAACAAACTATTTTTTTAACAGGATTAATTTGCTCAACTAGGCCTATGAAGATTCATCAAAATAAAAACAACGTTTAGATAGAAACTAAATGACAAAACTGCTCCGTTCGCTTGAGGCTATAATAAACACAGCCTTCTAAAATTGGGAAGAGCTGTTAAAGGTCTTAATTCTGATCTTGGACCATACAAGGTACTGGCAAAAAAAAAGGTAGATAGTGAGGTATGAGATACAAAATTCCATCAGCGCTAAATAAGCGCATTTAGTTGTGTGTTGACATTTTTGACATTTGTATACCGGAAGTCCCGGGCCCGGCGCCAGATTCTTCTGCATCGGCCACACATCGGCGGCATATCATATTCCAAACTAAATAAAAGTTCAAATTACCATGGCAACACCTTTTTGTGAATATTTATTATTTAAAAATTCGTACTTACCAGATGTTGGACACCGTCTTCTCACCTCAACCAGAGTTTGTTTCTTCCAGGCAAATATGAAAAATATAATGATGGCTCGTACCAGGATATTCATAAAGTCGATGACAACCCACAACCAGGATATATTTTCTGTTTTATCGGTGTTACTTTCAAAGAGCCAAGATATGAATTCCAGGGTAAATGAGACACCCATTACGACGAATAATTTCAGGAATAACTCACTCCTAATAAAGTCGCCACACCTTTGATTATTTAATTATTGATATTGATGGATGCTTGACATCGACACACGGCACCAACAAATTGATTGGGCTTATGGCCAAAAATACTTACGAAGTGATGTCTCCCGCAGTTGATTTTCTTCTTGATGCGGCAACAGTTGCCGTCGCTTGCTTGTAGCGGTAGAGAATTAGAATAAGTGAAATGAAGAATCCGACATTTACAAGAATGAGAACGCCAATCACGAAGTATAAGTAGACCCCTTCGGCGCGTTTATCCAGGTAACATCTCTCCACTCCGTAACGAGGTAATATAATATCGTCGCAATTACTGTCATTACTATTATCAATAATGTTATCAATTTAGTTGCTGGAACTTCAATAATTGAAACTAATAATTCATTAATTATTAATATCAACTAAATATTGTTTAAGCTGTTTGTGTGGGAGGGGGAGGAGCAAATAGATTTTTTCACGTCAGCAAAGGATAAACAATAATTTAAAAAAATAGCATAATATTCTTAACTCGATTAAGCCTAAGATTAATAAAATACAATAACAATAGGATCATTTCATCACAGTTTTTCGTATTCAAAACTTTTAAAGAAAATTCAAGTATCCATCTACATACTTTACATAAACGGTATCCAGAACCCCTCCGATGACTACAATCAGCAAAGGACCGCCCCAAGCAAAAAACGCATAACCTAAGAATCGTAATGCGTCGGAAGAAGTTCTTCTTGGCTTCAGATTTCTATTTTAATATTTCATATTTATTTATAAACTGTTATATTATTTGCGTCATCTGTACATATTTCCAACTGACCTGAACTTAAGCCACAAATCGAAATTCACTACGGTAAGCCAGAAGAACGTGGAAAGGAAGAAGAAGTGACACATGTAAGCTGCGAATCAAACATTTAAACAAATTCTTGGTATTCAGTAAGTTGACCAACAATACATACATACCTTTATAAATAATCAACAAATTCGCAGTCGAAGTATAGTTTTAAATGAACGTTTGTCTTACCTACTAATACACAACCATTATTACGATCGCTCATGCTAGATACAGTACTATTATCAACAGTACTACAATCGATATCTTCGACAGTACCTTCATCGACAGGACTACTGTCGACAGTACTGTTATCAGTAGAACAAGTATTGGGGGTAAGCGATGACATGACGAAACTTGTCCCCAGAAAGCAATTCAGAATGAAAAGCGAAGCAATATGCGAGAAAACCGTCCAGCCATGAATATTCTGGTTACTCCAAGTTATCCAGTAGGCACCCAAAGTTAAGCCCAGAGGTACCAGGGAGGCAAACAGGGCAAAAATGTATACGCAAGATTTGACGTCCTGTAATAACATACAAGTAAAGTACATCTACACATTTGAACAATTAAATTATATCATCACAAATGCTTCACAATAAAAATAAGATTCAATCATTCGATGCCGTTGTAAACTTACTGCATTTGATGGGCACTTATCCTTTTCATTTTCACTTTGCGTCATCTCTTCACTTTCACTGCTGTCTTCTTCGTGACAATGAAGGAGTAAATCATGCTCTTCTTTTCCCGAATATCTATCACCGGTAGTCGCACATTTCGTAAAGTTTTGAACTCCGTCTAAGCAGAAGAATCCGTTCATAGACGTCCATTTGTACTTCCAACTCAGGGCTCCACGAGAGTAATCTTCATGAGCAACTGAGCCATTGTCGAGAAGCCGCCAACTGGTTGCTGACGAACCATCATACAAGGTCGTTCGAGGATATGACAATAATAAATGTTTACACCAACCACCGTTGTGATGCACATATCTATAAACTGGTGACCGTTTACGTTCCACCTCCTTAACACATCTGTCGTTATTGACACTGGCAGAGGCGTAAAACCTGGGTCTCCATTCAATTTCCGTTGGGTAGCATTTTCCCGCTTTGTAATCTCGAACCATGCCGGGGGGACAGCATTTCGGAACACATAGTTCATCTTTTTTACTGTATTTCCAAATACTGTTGTTTGAAAAAATATCCGTGTAATTTTCACAGCGAGAAGCGCAGTAGTGGATTTGCCAATCTGATGAGGTCCTGCAGAATACACATGGGCGGACATGTTTTATTTCCAGTAGTTCTATATTACCCCTCATGTTGTGTAAAAGATTTCTAAACTTATTATCGAGATTTCTTACCCTGTTACGCAGTATTCATCTGGCTCGTACATCACCCCGAAAGCTTTATGTCCAACAACTTTGAGATGTCCTTTAGGTCCAAATCGTACAGTTGTGGTACTTATTTCATTGATTATTTTGTAGTTTGGTTTTCCTGAGCATGGTAATTTGATCGACTGCTTCAAGCTATTGCAATTTCCACCCAAAAGAGGTAATAATTTACATTCATATATTCTCTCATTTCATTTCAGTAGTAAAAAGGTACAACGGCATATTAGTAAAACACTCACTTATATCATTAACAACAAAATGTTGACTTATGGAAAACAGTGTTTACACTGATTTGGATTCACAATAAAGTGAAATCATTCAATCAATCAATTTAACACGTAATTATTTAAAACTATCTTAATTAAGTCATTACATTCCTATACATACGTATTACGAACACTTGGGAAAACATCAAGTTGAGAGAAACAAAGATTTTCAGATAAAAAAGAAGTTTCAGTTTAAAATAGTGACGGTAGATATCAATGCATTTATTTATTATGCAAATTACCTGAAAACGGGATCCGTCATAATATAAATCATCAAAATGAATTCAGTTTTTACCTGAAGTAGTAAACTTTAGCTTCGTAAGTCAATGACGCATTAATGGTTAGAGCGTCCTCCATCAAGTTAAAGTTAGATGTGGCAGCAGTTTCCAAGCAACGGTAAATATTTGGGCGTTGCTTTTCCTGAGTAGATCTTCGAGTTGATTGACAAGAAGTCTGTTGCCAAAACAAGAGGCATGTCACCCACAATTGGATCCACATTTTAATTATTGAGTATTGCAGAAAGAATAACTTATTTTAGTAACTTTTTTCAGTAAGGACCCACATGAATAATTATTAAATAGGAGCAAAATTTAGCACTGTTCACAATCCTCATTAGCCTGTAATAAGCTTAGGATACTAAGTATGAATAAAAATATTATTGTTTGCCCTGAGGAAACTACTGCTGGCGGAAGTTCAATCACGGTTTTGTATTCGTCGTCAGGAAGGTGCTCAGGAATTGGTTGCCCATATGTAGTTTTCCAGATAGGAGGAAAAGTAATTTTTCTGCATTTCTTCCTTCAAATTCATTGTTTGCCTAATGAATTTGCCATTCATGTCCACAGTCCCATAGAGCCCCAATGTATGTTAGTTATGGCGTAAAATGTGTGACAGATCAATCAGGGTTACTCACGAGTTTGGCAAAAAGGTGTGGAGGACAACAATAGTTTTGCACCTTCAGCACAGAAAACCAACACACGTTTTTTAATTTTTTACATGACGTTTGACATTTTAAAACATGGGACCAGGCCTTTAATGAGTAAGTGTATTATGTATTTTTGCAAAAATGTGCATCATTTATATTAAACAGCAAAAACTTATATTGGAAAATATTGTAGAGTCCTTGGGTTCAACGTTTTTTCTGGTTCTGCTTATAGTGCTAACTAACAATAGCGTTTGTTGTTTCCAATATCAAAGATGCATGAATGAAAATGTTTATAGACATTACGCATCTATTCGGTAATAATTATTAATACCTATGATGCAAGAGACGAAAAATGCAGATTTTACAGCCCACATTAACGCATTGTCATTACGACGATAAATAATTTTTGTAGTAAACGTCAAGTGTTTTCCTGCTACCGGATGTCGAAAAATGTGTCGCAAAATTGGTGCGGCGGCGCCAATCTTTAACCACTAGACAATGAAAGTAAATGTATAATAAAATCAGTAATAAATAATTAGTACATAAATGTCATAACACATATGCGGTTTGAAGATCAATATCCTGATTAGTCCGGAAAGCAATTATAGTCCTACTTCCGTGTGTGGATTGTATGCATGCCATGTAGATTTCCTCTTTTTAAAAAGGTTATTAATCTAATTAATTGGTAAAGGTCATCCTTACAATCATCGGGCAATTGATTGGGGTCGTAATTCATTAACTGATTTTGTAGATACCCAATGTACTTGAGTAACTTGGGCCAGTCTGAAGAACCAGAGGTTGAATGACACTAAAAATATAACTCGTAATTTGTATGAATAAGGAAAACATATGTGAAGATTAAATAGCAAGAAGGTAAACAGAAAAAATGTGTTTTAATAGAGTAAAAACTCAGTCGATGATGCCAATATAATGAAAACAACAATAATAAAGGTTTGAATAAGATCGTTCAAAAACATTGCAAGTTTTTATTGTGCCAGATTATATAAATCGCTATTGACTATTGAACTCTTACAACTTTGACTTATTGGACAAAGCAGGGGCACTGGTCACTTCCCCAAGTATGTTACCGTTGCCGAAAATATTTTCTGGATCAATAGCTCTTTTAAGATAGAGCAGAGTTCCTACGGCTGGTTCCGAAATTGTGTTAGGGAGCCATTTTCTTCGGATTTTACCGATTCCATGGTGATGGGAAATGCTGCCTTTGTTCGCGAGAATTTCATCTCTGGCAACTGATTCAATTTCTTCGAATACGTGAACTGGATCCTCGATCCCGGTGTAATTAAAGGCAAAGTAGAAATACACACAAGCCCCCACATCATACGTTTGTGTAACTCTACACGTGATGAAGAAGTGCTTCAAGCCTCGAACTGTTAAGCAAAACTAAATTTAAAACAAATCGAATGGAAAAATATTTCACTACATTAGAAACAAATAAAATTTCACCCACCTCGGCATTCGTGTGCCACTCTGGTTTTAACGTTTTCACACAAGCTGTAAGTATGACTCCATGGAACAGACGTTTCAAATGATTCCGCTACTTGATACATATCAAGTCCAATGTCCTGCGAGTAAACATTAAAGTTAGACCTTTACATAAAATTTTGCTACCTCCCAATAAATATGGGTGTTGTATATTTATACTTACCCGTATATATGCAATTACAAACGTTAAAATGTAACCGCGCTCCCCATTTTTCTCGCCAGCTTTGAGCCCTCCAAATTTTTTAGCGATATTGTAAATGCGGCGCTCTTGATTTTCAACCTCTTCTTGGGTTCCTTCAAATAACAGAGTTGCTACACAAACTTGATTTAGATCGAATCTTTTGTACCATGTCAGGAACAGTGATTTTGCGCTGTCTTTTATGACTCCAAGCATATTTGCTTCAGCGCGAAGAGACTGACCAAATTTAAACTGATCATTATCCATAAGTCGTATAGACGCAGGTTGACATCTCTGCAATAAAATTAAATTTGAGTTACACCATAGATTTGATAATAAAATACAAGCACACTAAATAACAATAATGCTTCCCATATATGCCACTTCTTTTAAGCTTTTCGACCATGCGTTAACCAGGACACAAAATAATTTGACAATAGCATGTATTTCCGCAATAGAATGTATTTCCTTCCATTATAAATGTCTTCATCAATTATAAAAATGTTAGAACTTATTGACAAATAAGTAATAAAATTAAAATAATAGTCTTGAAGAATTCCTGTTTTCATAAATCCTGTGAGATGTGAGCAGGTATTTTAGAATTTCAAAATCCCCAGAAAAATGGATAGAAAATTGGCGAAGGGTGTTGATAATTTGTAATCGACTATTGAATCAGTATATCGTCAGACAAACTAGAAAAGGAGCTTATATGATTTTGGGCCAATATGAAAAGGGGACATGTGATTCGAAATTTCCCAGTAAAAAAAGGAGCTTATATTTTCCCATGCTCCGGAGCCACCAGCTCCGTAAACACAAT